>JAMOIN010001779.1:120000-144491 GCA_024666655.1 Dascyllus trimaculatus
TGTTCCTCCATGTTGGATGCATCTCCAGCTACTAGATGTTCCTCCATGCTGGATGCATCTCCAGCTACTAGATGTTCCTCCATGCTGGATGCATCTCCAGCTACTAGATGTTCCTCCATGCTGGATGTCTCTCCAGCTACTAGATGTTCCTCCATGCTGGATGCATCTCCAGCTACTAGATGTTCCTCCATGCTGGATGCATCTCCAGCTACTAGATGTTCCTCCATGCTGGATGCATCTCCAGCTACTAGACGTTCCTCCATGCTGGATGTATCTCCAGCTACTAGATGTTCCTCCATGCTGGATGTATCTCCAGCTACTAGATGTTCCTCCATGCTGGATGCATCTCCAGCTACTAGATGTACCTCCATGTTGGATGTGTCTCCAGCTACTAGATGTTCCTCCATGCTGGATGTATCTCCAGCTACTAGATGTTCCTCCATGCTGGATGTGTCTCCAGCTACTAGATGTTCCTCCATGCTGGACTCCTCTGTTCTCTGGTTCTGATCCATGCTGCATTCATGCATTGATCCAGGAGGTGTCCTGGTTCTGTATGGTTCTGTCCTGGTTCTGTCCTGGTTCTGTCCCTGTTCTGCGTGCTGTCAGACTGACCCTGCCTCCTTCAGTTCCTCCGGGTCGGTTCCTGTCGTGTGCTTAGAGGTCAGGATGGACTCTTTCATGTTTTATTCATGCGGGTCAGAACCTCTGCCCTCTGCTGGTTCTGAGGTGTCGGGTTTCAGACTAAAACAGCTGATGGTAACTGGATCCTGGAGAACTTCAGAGAGCTGTAGACCAGCATGTCCACGGAGGAGACTCCAGGAGGCGGATCATGTTCTATCAGAGCCACCACGGAGACGGCATTTAAAACAACAACAACAACAATAATAATAACAACAACAACAATAATGATAATGATAATAATAATAATATTAACATTAACAACAACAACAATATTAATAACAACAACAACAATAATGATAACAACAACAACAATAATAATAATGATAATAATAATAATATTAACATTAACAACAACAACAATAACAACAACAAAAAACAACAATAATAATAATAATAACCAGCAGCAGGTTCAGGTGCTTCAGGTTCGCTGACGGTCCTCACATGTGTAGAAAGTCTGCTGCCTCGGCTCAGTCGGTTATTTTTAGCTCTGAGGTGAGAAATAATTGAGGAGGATCGGAGCAGCTGAGGATGAGTCAGACCAGGACCCTGGACCTGATCCCTCAGGTGAGACTCTGACTCAGGTAGACGACACCTGGCAGTGAGTTCAGACCGGCTCTCACTGCATCGAAGTGAAACCAGACTGAACAAACATCCACGTTTATCAAACACAACCTCCACGGGGACGTGAGTTAACCAGCTAACTGCTCCACTAACTAGTTCTGTCACTAACCAACCTGAAGGAGACTAAACCAGCAGCTCAGGACTAGTTAACTCCGCCTTCTGTGATGGACACGTTCCATTAATGTTCTCTAACTGGTCAGCATTAACCTAAACTACCCTAACCCTAAACCGGTTTAGTCTTTACTCCTGAAGCCCATCTTAACCAGTCCACTTAACTAGTTAGCCTGGATCAGCACTAGTTAAAAGTCTGGTTAAAATAACATGGCATTTTGTTGTACTAGTTACATAAAAACTCTTGCTAACCTTATCAGTTAACTAGTGAAAGAAGAGGCGTTAACTGGTTGGTTAACTGGTTAACTAGCTGTTATTTTTGACTCATAAACATCTGGCTGGTCATGTTCCTTTCACTAGTTTAACTAGTGGATAGTTTAGATCTTAATAGTTACCTAATTAACACATGAGCCTCACTAACTAACTAACTAGTGAAAACTACCTCTAACTAGTGTACTTGTGGACATTTTGGTTCTCACTAGATAACTAGTAAACATCTGGAGTCAGTAAATGACAGGGTGAATAACTGACTAGTGTGGTCAAAAGACGCTTTAACTAGTTAACTAGTGACCATTTTGACTTCCTCATTAGTTGACAGTTAGGTCAAACTAACTCTAACTAGTGTAACTAGTGGACACGTAGAGCTTCAATGATTAACCAGTGATGTAAAACGAGACTTTAACTAGTTAACTAGTTATGTTGAAGCATGGTTAACTAGCTAACTAGTACAGATTTTGGCTTTAACTGGTTCAACTAGTGAACATGTTGGACTTCAGCAGTTAAGAAACTCTAACTAGTTGAACTGGTGGATGTTTTAGTTCTCACTAGTTAACTAGTAAACATCTGGAGTCAAGAAATCACAGTGTGACTAAATGACTAGTTAACTTGTCTGCATTTGGGCATTTACTGGTTCACTAAGGCTATCTGGCTCTCACTAGTTAAGTAGTACAGGACATTCTCTGTAGGTAGGTAACTAGTTAACTAGTGAGGTGTATCTGTGTTTGACTAGTTAACATGCCAGAGCCATGGCAGCTCGCTAGGTTAGACTTTATTTCTAGATTAGAAGGCTGACTAGTAGTTTGGTGACACCAGGTTCACCAGTCAGTTGGAACTAGTGCTGCTAGTTACTGAGACAGAGGGACTAGTCAGAGTTCATGTCCAACCAATGGTGACTAAGACCTAACTGCTTCCTGTTTTAGCTCCGCCCACCACGACTGTGATTGCTAAGCCCCGCCCCGCCCAGCTGCTGCCGCCCCGCCCCTCAGCAGCAGCTGATCAGTGTGACGTCAGAGACAATAACCAATAGAAAGCTCCTCGGTGTGTTTATTGATCAGCTTCATTTACTGATCGATCAATAGTCAAGCTTGGACTGAATCAGCTCCAGCAGCTAAATGACCTCATTATTATATGAAATGTTATATTAAATATTCTAACATGATAATTAAATATTATAGAGGCTCTGAGAAACATGAAGCAGCTACAACAGTTTCATCTAAACATCAGGCGCATAAAACAAAACCAACACAGACAGAACAGACATGTGGAACCTCAGCAAACATTAAACAACAACAACAAACAACAACAACAACAACAACAACAACAAACTGAACCAGTAGAGCTGCTGTGTTGGTCAGATTCTTCCTGAATGGACTCTGGTGCAGCAGTAAGAGTAGTTTAAACCTCTGAAGTGTTTCACTGATCATGTTATTGATTCTGCTGATTATTGATCCTGCTGATTATTGATCCTGCTGATCAGTAGCTCCACGTGTTTAAACGGGACCCAGCAGACAACAATGATCCCGACATGATGTTCGGAGTTTAACCAGCTGCTAACTAACCAGCTCTAACCAGCTTTAACCAGCTTTAACCGTCGAACCGGAACTCACCGTTAAACTGAGCATTAAAACACGGAGCAGAGTTAACGGGACCCGGAGCACCAGAGCACCGGAGACCCATGAACCGGGTCGAGCCGCCGCCTCTCACCTGCATGGACGCTGAAAGTAGCTGTGATCCTCCGGTTCACGGAAACACCGGCACCGAGCCGGTACAGCTGCTGCCTCCAGAGCTCCGGGACCGGGACCGGGACCGGGACCGGGGACGGACGGAGCACCGCGGAGGGAAAACGCCCAAAGTTGCGGACAGAGAACCGGAGAACCGGAGAGAGTTCAGGAGGAGAGTCAAACTACGGAGCAGCAGGACGAGGGACGGGACGAGCTTCCGGTTTCACAATAAAACAACGGAAGTCACGTTTATATTAAAAATTTGTAACATGACTATATAATAAAATATTCTGTACTGATAGTTTATTAAATAATGTGACCATGTTGTAGAGACATCATGTACTTATAAAAACAGCTTCCGGTGTCACAGTAAAACACCTTAAAACTCCCACCTCACACATCTTATTTTCCTAACAAGGACCGGAAACACACTCTACTGATGTGGTGACTTGACTGTTACTCTGTGTGTGTGTGTGTGTGTGTGTGTGTGTGTGTGTGTGAATCATAGTGGTAATAAACCTGCTGAGAAACACTTTAAAGTAATTTAGAATGAATTTAATGAAGCGGAAGTTCAGCTGCTGTTTTAAACTGAAGCTGAATAATTTCATCAGCTTCCTGTGATGAAGGTTTAAAGTGTGAAGCTGGAGCAGGTGAACAGGTGAACAGGTGAACAGGTGAACAGGTGAACAGGTGCAGTCGGTTGGTTCAGTCTGTTTGTTCTCTGTCTGAGGAGTCGATGGTTTTCATTCCACCTGATGGACCAACTGGATCATTCAGACTGTGTTTCTGTCATCATGTAAAGAGACAAACAGGTCTGAACTGGTCTGCAGTGACTCACAGCAGGTTGTCAGGTGTCACACCTGAACAGCAAAGCATGCTGGGAAACACCTGCTTCTACTGTTACACATTCATTCAGTTCATTAAATCAGGTCTCAGTGGTTTGAATCGGCTGGAAAGCTTCAGGACCCGTCAGCACTTCACTGTCTACAGCTCCAGAATGCTCACTGGTTAACTACAGACTAGGACTAGTTAACCAGAGCTAGTTAACTGGTTTACTAGTGAGATTAGTGACACTGATTACAGTTAGTGTGAGTCCTCTGTCAACTACTGAGGATTAAAGTGGTCACTGGTTCATATCTAACCCTCCTGTGGTCTGACTAGTTCAGTCAAGCTGTTAACTAGTTACCAGTGAGGTCAGAGTTGACATGTTTAACTAGTAGAATGTCGTCTGAGTGTCTCCAGCAGCTTCAGAATGTTTTGATCTGAGTCTTTAATCCAAACTGTCAGAGACCTTCAGCCTCATGGAGAAGGTAAGAAAGCTGCAGCTAACCAGGTTAACACCAGACTAACCAGGTTAACACCAGGTTAACCAGGTTAACACCAGACTAACCAGGTTAACGCCAGGTTAACTAGGTTAACACCAGGTTAACTAGGTAAACATCAGACTATCCAGGTTAACACCAGGTTAACTAGGTTAACACCAGGTTAACACCAGGTTAACTAGGTTAACACCAGGTTAACACCAGACTAACCAGGTTAACACCAGGTTAACTAGGTAAACACCAGGTTAACTAGGTAAACATCAGACTAACCAGGTTAACACCAGACTAACCGGGTTAACCAACCTGGTCTGTTAGTTAGGGGGGTTTAGGGGGTTCAGGACCTCTGGGCTCCGTCTGAAGGGGTTCTGAGGAGCTCCATGTTGAGCTGCCGGAGTCTCTCCATGTCTCTGGACCGGGACTGATCCGGGTTCAGGTTCTGAGACTGGAGGCCTCTGAAGGCAGGAAGCATCAGCTCAGGTTGTTTCCCAGGGAGGTGTGGGGTTGTGTTTAGAAGCCAAAGTGCAGCCAACAGCGCCCCCTGCTGGTTAACGTGAAGCCTCACAGCGTGGACTGAAGGCTGTCTGGGCTCATTTAAATAGGAACCTAGACCCACATGGGAGCAGTGGAGTCCCGTCAACACGCTGCTACGCACCGCTGGGATCTGACGGTTGGGGCTGCTGCTGTTCATCATTTGTTTACTGACAGTTTGATCATTTATTTTAAAGGTAAACATGGTTTTATATAGACAGATTAAAGATCTGCCTCCCAGACTAACGATGTAAAAACTCACTAAACTTCATGAGATCTAAAGCTAGAAACCAAACGAGGAGCTTTAAGACACAGTTCTAATATTTTTATGTTGATTGTTGAAGATTTTTACATCAGAGTTTTATTATTTTATTGCCAATCTGTGAAACCAAACAGAGTTAAACTGATTGATTAGTTCAGAAAATAGATCTGATCCTTTGACAGGTTTTATGTCCTGAAACGTCTCAGACTGATCAAAGGTTCAGACTATAAGATCCTTCATCTGCAGTGGAATGTTGTTGTTATTATTGTTGTTGTTATTATTGTTGTTATTGTTGTTATTATTATTATTGTTGTTATTGTTATTATTGTTGTTGTTGTTATTGTTGTTATTGTTATTGTTGTTATTATTGTTGTTGTTATTATTGTTGTTGTTGTTGTTTTTGTTGTTGTTGTTGTTGTTGTTGTTGTGATTCATTCCTCCTGCCATCACATACGTAAACACTGAAGTCTTCTGGGACCTTCAGGATCTTTAGAGGTTCTTCAGACACTCAGAACGTTCGTTTCGTGGTTCAGACGTCGTCCAACATGTTCATAGAGAATCAGACCTTGGTTCTGGTGCTGTTTCCTGGTTCTGGTGGTTCTGGAGAACCTCAGGGATCCGTTCCAGCTCCTAGCATCTGCATGTCACACAAACACAGATCGTCTCTGTGAGATTCTGACGGACAGAGGGTTTGGTTTAGTCAGTTGGTTCTGGTTCTGGTTCTGGTTCTGGTTCTGAACTCTTTAACACAGTGCTCCGACTGTAACTGGACCAGACTAAACATTAGAGTGATTCTCTCAGCAGACGAACAGTGTCCTGGGAGAAGAACCGGACCGGACCTCGGAGAACCCGGTTCTGATCCACGGTCTGAGTGTGGAGCGTTACAGAGTCATCTACAGCTCGGTGCTGCAGCCGTCGGTTCTGAAAGACCTGAGAGCCTCCAGAAGCTCCGTAAGCCTTAAACCCTGACCCTAACCCATTAGCCCTAACGCTAAACCTAAACCTAAACCTGACCCTAACCCATTAGCCATAACGCTAACCCTAAACCTAAACCTGACCCTAACCCAATAGCCCTAACGCTAACCCTAAACCTGACCCTAACCCATTAGCCCTAACGCGAACCCTAAACCGAAACCTAACCCTAACCCATTAGCCCTAACGCTAACCCTAAACCTAACCCTAACCCATTAGCCCTAACGCTAACCCTAAACCTGACCCTAACCCATTAGCCCTAACGCTAACCCTAAACCTGACCCTAACCCATTAGCCCGAACGCTAACCCTAAACAGAACCCTAACCCATTAGCCCTAACGCTAACCCTAAACCTGACCCTAACCCAGTAGCCCTAACGCTAACCCTAAACCTGACCCTAACCCAAACCCTAACCCTAACCCTAACCCTAACCCACTAACCCTAACCCTAAACCGAAACCTAACCCATTAGCCCTAACCCTAAACCTAACCCTAACCCATTAGCCCTAACGCTAACCCTAAACCTGACCCTAACCCGTTAGCCCTAACGCTAACCCTAAACCTAACCCTAACCCATTGGCCCTAACGCTAACCCGAACCCTAACCCTAACCCATTAGCCCTAACGCTAACCCTAAACCTGACTCTAACCCATTAGCCCTAACGCTAACCCTAAACCCGACCCTAACCCATTAGCCCTAACGCTAACCCTAAACCTAATCCTAACCCATTAGCCCTAACGCTAACCCTAAACATAACCCTAACCCATTAGCCCTAACGCTAACCCTAAACCTAACCCTAACCCATTAGCCCTAACGCTAACCCTAAACATAACCCTAACCCATTAGCCCTAACGCTAACCCTAAACCTAACCCTAACCCATTAGCCCTAACGCTAACCCTGTGTAGATAAAAGCTGCTGACTGAACGCTGCAGAAACACAACAGGGTCTCCTTCATCAGCTGCTGCAGGGACTGAACCAGAGGGTTGGCCCGAACCCTAAACCCTAAACCCTAACCCTAACCCTAAACCCTAAACCCTAACCATAACCATAACCCATTAGCCCAAACCCTAACCCTAACCAGGCTGCACATAGTCCACATTTATCAAGCCTTAGTACACCTTTTCTGTCTCCACACCACAGCAGATATCTGGACAACAACAGTACGGACTATTACCAGTGATTAGACCTTTAATATCTAAACAATAACCCTGTTCAGCTGATTTAAATCCTGTCTAGTTGATTTCAAAGCAGGGAGACGGTGTGACCTTAGAGTCGAACCCTGTACAGGAGAATCATTTGTAGATGAAGAGTCGACCTGAGCTCCAGTTTAGTTTCAGCGATTTAACCATAACAACATTAAAATCACTTCAGACTGTTGAAGGACTTTCAGCTAAACTGTCTGAAGGGTTGGTTTCCTACAGCGTCCTTCAGCGGTAGTAATCAGAGTATTATGGTCTGTTCAGGACTACGTCAGTCAGGTGATGGAGCTGAAGCAGCATTTGTGGGCGGAGCTTGGTCGACCTCACCTGGTGGAGACGCTGATGGAGGACGGACGGGTGGAGGTGACGGAAATATTGGACCTGACGTAGAACAGACAAGAGGAACAGAAGAGGCCTCAGACGGCTTCACTAATCCACCCCTGATCAATACGAACTGATCAGGTCCGTGTTTGACTCATGTGAAGATGAAATGAGATCAGTCCGATTTAAAACACTTGACACAGCTGATTCTTCTGGTTCAGACTCTTTATTGATGAAAACACCGTCTGAGTGCGGTTCTACATGTTCGACCTGACTCGTACCCAAACAGACAGACAGCGAAGGCAGCTTGAAGTCAGAAGAATAAAACACGATAAACTAAAGATATTCAGGAAACATCAGAACAAACCTGAAGAACCAAACCTGCCTCCAGGTTCTGGTTCCAGCATGTGGTCTTAGAACCTGTGGAACAGTTTTACAGTGTTTGAGCTGCAGGTGGGCTGGTGTGGAGAAGGTGCTGACTGGAACCTCTCAGTCGTAGAAGAGCTGTTTGAGTCTGCAGATAGAACCTTTCAGAAAGAGGTTCTTCAAAGAACCTCCGAAGGCGACCGGAGAACCCCCATCAGGGGTTTGATCGGTCTACAGAGCTTCAGCAAAAACAGGGTCTTTGAGGAACCGATTTCTTTGTGGATCCACCCAAATGCTTCTCCAGGGTTTTCAGGGTGAGTGGTTCTGAGCGTTCTGACCCGGATCGTTCTGTGCAGGCTGAAGGATGAGAACATGAACCAAGCTGCTGGATCTTCATCTGGGTCCTGATTGTGGTTCTGTGTCTCCTCCTTCATGTTTTCGTGTCTGGTCTGTCTGGCTGTGTGTCTGAGTTCTACTCGGCCTGGGTTCTGGAAACCGGACTCTCTCTGCTGCAGCAGCTCAGCTGCCGGATCCGGGCCAGGTAGAACATGGGTCCGATGAACAGGCCCAGGTTGGGGAACAGCAGCAGGAAGTTGATGACGGAACAATGATCGGCGCTGAACTGCTGCGACTGCCTGGACACGACCAGCATGTAGGGAACCAGAGCCACCACGGGGCAGTAGGCCGCCACCGACGGCACCATGACCGCCGCGATGTTCTTCAGGGCCCGCCTCTTCAGCGTGGTACCGGCGCCGTCGCCCGGTCCGCTGCGACGCAGAACCCGGACCATCCCCAGCAGACTGAGCAGCATCAGCAGGAACAGCAGCGAGATGACGGCGCACAGACACAGCGTCATGGTGAACATCCGGGCGAAGAACCCCACCAGAACCACCGCCAGAGTCAGAGTCCAGACGATGCCACACAGAACCAGCCGGTAGCTCCGCCTCCCCAGCCTCAGGTAGGTGACGGGCCACGCCACCGCCAGGTAACGCTCCACGCACATGCAGGTGAGCAGCAGCGGGCAGCCGAAGATGTTGAGGGCGAACAGCGCCTCTCGGACGGCATGTTGAGTGTCGGAGCTGCGATGCAGCGACGTGTAGACGTCCAGCGGCAGGACGATGCTGTACAGGACGTCCATCGCCGCCACGTTGACGCCCAGCAGCTCCGACGCCGTCATGGCCGCCCTCCTCCTCAGCAGCAGCCACATCAGGCCGACGTTGGCCGGAAACGCCGTCAGCAGGATGAAGATCTTGAACCCAAACCAGGCAACGGCTCCGGTTGTGATGTGACAGTGATTCAGAGCTTCAGTGAAACCAGACAGAGAGAAATCAAAAGGCCAGAAGAAACCGGACCAGGAACCAAAACCTGGGACCCCCAGAGACCCGTTAGAGCTGATGTTGGTTCCACCAGCTGGAGCTGTGCTGCCGTTTCCCATCATGATCCTGCAGAGAGACGCCAGCATGACACACAATGAACATCTGAGGAGGATCTCATGGAAACGTCACTTCACAGCTGAACTGTAACAAACTGTGGAAGGTTCCCAGGAAAACCGTTGGAGAACACCAGAACTACCAACACCGGATGAGCTGCTGAACATGATTCACTCACCACCAAAACAAACCAACAACAAAAACAACGAGACACAAAACAACACAAACAAAAATACAACATGGCGGTGCTGATCACATGGACAAAGAAAAGGCCTTCTGGAGGAAAGTTCTGAGGTCAGATGGAACAAAGACTGAGGAGAGAAGGTGAGGCCTTCAACCCCAACAACACCAGACCTACCATCAGCATGGAGGTGGCAGCATCATGCTCTGTGGAACTGGAGCTTCACACAAAGTCAATGGAACAATGAAGGAGGAGGATCAGAACCTAAAACCATCAGCAGAAGGTTGATCTGGGACACAGCTGGATGTTCCAACCAGACAATGAGCCCAAACACATCAAAGTGGTGAAGAAATGGTTCCATCAGGCTGGAATGAAGGTTCTAGACTGGTCCCCCCAAAGAAAGTCCTGACTGAGACCATCAAGAACCTGAAGAAACCAGTCTGAGTCATGGAGACGACACATTTAGATGGACTGAACCGGTTCTGACCAGAGGGGTCAAAGAGGAACCAGAAGAACTGGACTGAGGAGGAGACGGACCAGTTTAACCAGTTTAACCAGACATGAACATTAATGTTTGTTTATTTATGACCCAGCAGGTTTAGTTTTACCTCCAGAAGACCTTTAATGAATCTATAAAGAACCAAACACAGGATTGTCTCATGTTTCAATGGTTCATCACAGACTCAGAGTTCTAGGACTCATTAGAGACTCAGACTGACTGATGAAGCTTCAGTTCAGACCATCTCTCCTACAGATGAACACTCAGACATTTACAAACAGACTTTCGTCTCGGTAACGTGAAGGTAAACTCACCTGCAGGATGATGAACGTCTTCGTCGTCTCTCACACCTGAAGCAGACTGAAGGAGGTTTGCATAGACGGGAGGTGGTCGCTCTGTTTCTGAAACATTTCCCAGCATGCAAATGTCTCTGGGTTTCTAGGAGCAGCTGACGTTCTCTGGACATTTACATCCAGAGTTTACCTGCCGAGCGCCGTTACGTAACTCCAGGTGGGTCTGAAGGCCTGTTTCTCAGCGCCGGGTCGCAGTTTACCTGCTGGTTATCTGGAACCTAAACTTGGTTCTGTCAAATGTTTTGGCTGATTTTGGAGAACTTCATGTTTTCACACCTGAGAGTTTTTCTATTTTCAGCCTCAGACAGAACCTGAGAGACGTTTTAATGGTTCAGCTTCTCCATGAATCAAACTAACAGCCATGAAATGAGGTGAGAACAGACAGAACAGATCCATCAGATCAGAACCACTGAATGGATCCAACAGAGGACCCAGTTTAACTACTGGACCTTCAGAATGACAGAAAACCTCCAACCAGGCTGGTCTAGAGTCTCCATGAAGGTCCTCCAACCCTCTACCATGATGGATCCATGGTTCTACTGACACACAGTCTTTGGTCGACGTTTCCAGAAGTTCAGGTTTAATTTGACAAATGAACAAACAGGAAATGCTTCACAACAAACACAGAGTAGTTTAATGCTTCATAATTCACATGTTAATGAAATACAGCAGCAGGACAAGTTTCAGGACCAGGACATGTTTGAGGACCAGGACATGTTTCAGGACCAGGACATGTTTCAAGACCAGGACCTGTTTGAGGACCAGGACATGTTTCAGGACCAGGACATGTTTCAGGACCAGGACATGTTCCAGGACCAGGACATGTTTCAGGACCAGGACATGTTTCAAGACCAGGACCTGTTTGAGGACCAGGACATGTTTCAGGACCAGGACATGTTTCAGGACCAGGACATGTTCCAGGACCAGGACATGTTTCAGGACCAGGACATGTTTCAAGACCAGGACATGTTTCAGGACCAGGACATGTTTGAGGACCAGGACATGTTTGAGGACCAGGACATGTTGCAGGACCAGGACATGTTTCAGGACCAGGACATGTTTCAAGACCAGGACATGTTTCAGGACCAGGACATGTTTGAGGACCAGGACATGTTTGAGGACCAGGACATGTTGCAGGACCAGGACATGTTTCAGGACCAGGACATGTTTGAGGACCAGGTCTGAGTTCTTCACGTTCAGCTCTCGGACACACATTGAACCACAGGAGGTCACATCAGACACAGAACTGCTGTCATGGGTTTATTCTAACGACACTAGGAGGGAAATGATGCCCAGGACTGTTTCAGAGCTTCAGAACATCTGGACTCAGTCTGGACCAGAACCAGCAGCTCTCATTCCGCCTCTCTGGACTCTCAGGATGTTGGTGGATTCAGGATCAGGGACGTGTAAAACTGGATCAGCATGAAGCTGAAACTGTTCATTAAAGTGAGCTGATCTTTAATCTGCAGTGGAGGAACGTTCAGAGTCAGGTTCTGGTTCTGGTTCAGGTTCAGGGTCAGGTTCTGGTTCTGGTTCTGGTTCTGGTTCAGGTTCAGGTTCAGGGTCAGGTTCTGGTTCTGGTTCTGGTTCAGGTTCAGGTTCAGGTTCAGGTTCAGGGTCAGGTTCTGGTTCTGGTTCTGGTTCTGGTTCTGGTTCAGGTTCAGGGTCAGGTTCTGGTTCAGGTTCTGGTTCAGGTTTAGATTTAGGGTCATATTCAGATTCTTGGTCAGGTTCTGGTTCAGGTTCTGGTTCTGGTTCAGGAGAGATGATGTTTTGCTTTGATCCAGAAAACGTTCAGAGAGATTTCAGAAAAGTTTACATCCAATGAATCAAGACCTGAACCTCAGACCAGAGTCTGGATCAGAGCCTGGACCCGGTTTCATTGCTATGTAGACTTCATGCTGGTTCCACCATCCAGACCTGTCAGATCCAACATCAAGCTGACCAGACGTAAACCCTGAAGCTGCACCGACCCTGAGCCCTCCATCCACCCCGAGCTCCTCCTGCAGAACCTCCATCGGTTGAACCAGTTTAGTCAAAGGGGGTCTGGTCTGGGGGAGATGTTGCTCCTGTATGTTGTCTTTGTGTTGGGTTCTGGATTTAAACTGGGTTTTGGTCTGAGAGGTTTCCCAGTGGTGGATTTAGCAGGTGAAGCTGCACGAAGACGACTAGAGAAGAAACAAGGAGACATGAGAACCACCTATGGAGCTTCACCTGGTACCAAACCCTCAACACCTCCACGCTCTCATAGGTACACAGAACAAAGACGTGATGTTGGCCGATGTTCTGCTGAAGCATCGTGGTGATGTCACTGACCAATCAGAGCCCACAGGTGAGGTGGGCGTGGCCTCAGATGCCCATGTAGGTGTTCATCTTCCCCAGAGCGTCGCAGACGGTGGTCAGGTCGCTGCGCAGGTCCTGGACCACGTCCTCGATGCTGCGCGTGTCCTTCAGCAGGTCCACGCTCTGGGTGTAGGGGTTGTAGTACACCGAGAACGGACGCTTGATCGTCTTCGCAAACTCCCTGCAGGAGGGGGCGGAGCCACAGAGTCACATGACACAGGTGAGGAGAGGAGGCAGGTTCATTAACTCAGGACATGTAAACTGTGGCGGCTGCAGCTGTTACCTCATCTTCTCTTTGGCCTCCTCGAAGCTCTCGGAGACGAAGTAAACGTCCTGGAAGGTGGTGATGAGACACTCCTGGTTGCAGGTCGTCTTCGGGTCGAACATCTTCACACAGGCCTGGTCGGACAGAGCATGCTGGGAGAAACACCGTCGGTTAGTCGAGTCTAAGGAGCTCATCTGCAGGATTCTGCTCAGTCCAGCCGTTAAAAACCTTTTTCCCTGAGCTGGATTTTCCAGTTTGGAGCTCTTTGTTTCATTTCACTGCTCGTGTCTCGTGTCATTGTGCTGTCTGTGTTTTTGGTTCCAACCTGCTGGACTGTGACTGAAACCTGCAGCGAGCTCAGCCTCGAAGCCACGACGATTAGAAACCTCCAGATTCACTCAGCCAGTTAACCACCAACATTAATGCTCTCAGAACACATGGACGTATCCATGCAAGGTACTTATTGATCTGTCTTACAGCAGGCCTCAGACTCCAACCTGCGGCCCAAACAGAGGTCCAGAACCACAGGTTGGGAACCACTTTTATTCACTGATACAAGCTTTCCTTATTTTAGACCAAACCAAAGAAGTGATTCACCGACTGAAGATGAAGGAGCAGCAGGGTGTGTGTGTGTGTGTGTGTGAGTGTGTGTGTGTGTGTGTGTGTGTGTGTGTGTGTGTGTGAGTGTGTGTGTGTGTGTGTGTGTGTGTGTGTGTGTGTGTGTGTGTGTGTGTGTGTGTGAGTGTGAGTGTTACTCTGAGCTCTCCGATGGACGACAGCAGTCCGGCTCCATAAGCTCTCAGCTGACCGTCCTGTTTGCAGAGTCCGAACTCGATGGTGAAGAAGTAGCACTGGAACAGAGACACGGCTTCAGGTCGGGTCTGACTTCGGTGCTAAACTGAGTCTGACTGATGGCCGAGGATCTGAAAACCTCCTCCTCAGTTTACTGGTCAGAACGTCTTTAACATGACATAAAAACACAGCGAGCTCTCAGACTACATAAATATGAATCCAGTGTATGAGGGGAAGCCGGGTAGGTGGCGCTGGAGAGACGTGACACGGCTTAAACATGAAGTACAGATCAGAACGTCACGGAACAGGACCGTAAAGAGATGTAAACAACTCAAATGTGGAATGTGACCACAGCAGAGGCCTGCAGGGTCGACACAGAGGAAACACAACAAACCAAACAAGAAGCAAACAAAACACGATCCAAGAAAACAAAAATATGCAAAACACTGAAACAGGATTCAAACGACCACGAAGACAAACATGACGACACCAAGGTGACGGAGGACAGGGTGATGGAGGACAGGGTGACGGAGGACAGGGTGACTGAGGACAGGGTGATGGAGGACAGGGTGATGGAGGACAGGGTGGCGGAGGACAGGGTGATAGAGGACAGGGTGACGGAGGACAGGGTGACTGAGGACAGGGTGATGGAGGACAGGGTGACGGAGGACAGGGTGATGGAGGACAGGGTGGCGGAGGACAGGGTGACTGAGGACAGGGTGATGGAGGACAGGGTGACGGAGGACAGGGTGATGGAGGACAGGGTGGCGGAGGACAGGGTGATAGAGGACAGGGTGATGGAGGACAGGGTGACGGAGGACAGGGTGACTGAGGACAGGGTGATGGAGGACAGGGTGACGGAGGACAGGGTGATGGAGGACAGGGTGGCGGAGGACAGGGTGATAGAGGACAGGGTGATGGAGGACAGGGTGACGGAGGACAGGGTGACGGAGGACAGGGTGACTGAGGACAGGGTGACGGAGGACAGGGTGACGGAGGACAGGGTGACAGAGGACAGGGTGACAGAGGACAGGGTGACGGAGGACAGGGTGATGGAGGACAGGGTGACGGAGGACAGGGTGACTGAGGACAGGGTGATGGAGGACAGGGTGATGGAGGACAGGGTGGCGGAGGACAGGGTGATAGAGGACAGGGTGATGGAGGACAGGGTGACGGAGGACAGGGTGACTGAGGACAGGGTGACTGAGGACAGGGTGACGGAGGACAGGGTGACGGAGGACAGGGTGACTGAGGACAGGGTGATGGAGGACAGGGTGATGGAGGACAGGGTGACGGAGGACAGGGTGATGGAGGACAGGGTGATGGAGGACAGGGTGATGGAGGACAGGGTGACGGAGGACAGGGTGACGGAGGACAGGGTGACAGAGGACAGGGTGACAGAGGACAGGGTGGCATAGGACAGGGTGACAGAGGACAGGGTGACGGAGGACAGGGTGATGGAGGACAGGGTGATGGAGGACAGGGTGACTGAGGACAGGGTGACGGAGGACAGGGTGATGGAGGACAGGGTGATGGAGGACAGGGTGATGGAGGACAGGGTGACTGAGGACAGGGTGGTGGAGGACAGGGTGGTGGAGGACAGGGTGACTGAGGACAGGTTGGCAGAGGACAGGGTGATGGAGGACAGGGTGACGGAGGACAGGTTGGCAGAGGACAGGGTGACGGAGGACAGGGTGATGGAGGACAGGGTGATGGAGGACAGGGTGATGGAGGACAGGGTGACGGAGGACAGGGTGGCAGAGGACAGGGTGACGGAGGACAGGGTGATGGAGGACAGGGTGATGGAGGACAGGGTGATGGAGGACAGGGTGACGGAGGACAGGGTGATGGAGGACAGGGTGATGGAGGACAGGGTGGTGGAGGACAGGGTGATGGAGGACAGGGTGGTGGAGGACAGGGTGACGGAGGACAGGTTGGCAGAGGACAGGGTGATGGAGGACAGGGTGATGGAGGACAGGGTGACGGAGGACAGGGTGGTGGAGGACAGGGTGATGGAGGACAGGGTGGTGGAGGACAGGGTGACGGAGGACAGGGTGGTGGAGGACAGGGTGATGGAGAACAGGGTGATGGAGGACAGGGTGATGGAGGACAGGGTGATGGAGGACAGGGTGGTGGAGGACAGGGTGACGGAGGACAGGGTGGTGGAGGACAGGGTGACGGAGGACAGGGTGATGGAGGACAGGGTGATGGAGGACAGGGTGACGGAGGACAGGGTGATGGAGGACAGGGTGACGGAGGACAGGGTGATGGAGGACAGGGGTGATGGAGGACAGGGTGATTTGAGGACAGGGTGATGGAGGACAGGGTGACGGAGGACAGGGTGATGGAGGACAGGTGACGGAGGACAGGGTGACGGAGGACAGGGTGACGGAGGGACAGGGTGGACGGAGGACAGGGTGATGGGAGGACAGTGGTGACGGGAGGACAGGGTGACGAGGAGGGGTGACGGAGGACAGGGTGATGGAGGACAGGGGTGGACGGAGGACAGGGTGATGGAGTGACAGGGTGATGGAGGACAGGGGGTGATGGAGGACAGGGTGATGGAGGACAGGTGACGGAGGACAGGGTGATGGAGGACAGGGTGACGGAGGACAGGGTGATGGAGGACAGGGTGATGGAGGACAGGGTGACGGAGGACAGGGTGACGGAGGACAGGGTGATGGAGGACAGGGTGATGGAGGACAGGGTGACGGAGGACAGGGTGATGGAGGACAGGGTGATGGAGGACAGGGTGACGGAGGACAGGGTGATGGAGGACAGGGTGACGGAGGACAGGGTGATGGAGGACCGCCAGATGAGGACGCAGAACTCACTGTGGCCAGCTTCTGGACGTCCTCATCAGAGGCTCCCAGTGAAGCCAGTCCAATCTCCTGGGAGAACTGGGCAAACTTCGGATCAGCCAGCAGAGGAACGTGACCCAGCAGCTCATGACAGGTATCACTGAGAGACGACCAATCATCAATAAGTATCACTGAGACAGAACCAATCATCAATAAGTATCACTGAGAGACAACCAATCATCAATAAGTATGATCAGCTGTTTATTGGCTGTTTGTGGTTTGTTCTGTCAACAGGATCAAGGTAAACCGATCAGTTTCCGTAACGGACTCAAAACCACAGAGACACTTAATCAATCAATCAATCAATCAGTCAGTCAGTCAGTCAGTCAGTCAGTCAGTCAATCAATCAAACAATCAATCAATCAATCAATCAATCAGATTTATTGGCAGTAGTTTAAAGTGTCAACATTTTTACTTTTGTGACAGTAATCTGAACATGTCTGGGTTCTACCAGAGGAACCCGGACAGTAGATGGTCTTATTGATTATTGACAGGTTATTGATGATCACTGCTGCAGCGCCCCCTGCTGTCCTGGAGGGACCTGCTGGTACTGACTACAGCACTGTCTAGACTGAATACGATAAACCTCTCGACTGGACCGATCAGAGCTGGTTCTGAGCTGGTTCTGAGGGGGTTCTAAGGGGGTTCTGAGCTGGTTCTGAGGGGGTTCTAGGAGGGTTCTAAGGGGGTTCTGAGCTGGTTCTGAGGGGGTTCTAAGGGGGTTCTGAGCTGGTTCTGAGGGGGTTCTAAGGGGGTTCTGAGCTGGTTCTGAGGGGGTTCTAAGGGGGTTCTAAGGGGGTTCTGAGCTGGTTCTGAGGTCCAGGTACTCACGGTTCAGGCGTGTAGAGCGGGTCGGTGCTGTGACGAACGTACTGTGTGCAGTTAAACACTCTGAAGGCCAAACCAGCCAGGAAGTCTCTGGGAGAAAGATAACCGGCTACCGGACGGACGGTGAAGCCGGAGCGCTCTGGAACACACAACAACACACAACAACACACAATAACACACAATAACACACAACAACACACAACAACACACAATAACACACAATAACACACAATGTTCCTGTGGTGTTCTTATGGTGTTTCTATGGTGTTGTTATGGTGTTGTTGTGGTGTTACTATGGTGTTCCTCTGGTGTTGCTATGGTGTTCCTATGGTGTTGCTATGGTGTTCCTATGGTGTTGCTATGGTGTTCCTATGGTGTTGTTGTGGTGTTGTTGTGGTGTTCCTATGGTGTTCCTCTGGTGTTGCTATGGTGTTCCTATAGTGTTGTTATGGTGTTGTTATGGTGTTGTTGTGGTGTTGCTATGGTGTTCCTATGGTGTTGTTATGGTGTTCCTATAGTGTTGTTATGGTGTTGTTATGGTGTTGTTGTGGTGTTCCTATGGTGTTCCTATGGTGTTGCTATGGTGTTCCTATAGTGTTGTTATGGTGTTGTTATGGTGTTGTTGTGGTGTTGCTATGGTGTTCCTATGGTGTTGTTATGGTGTTGTTGTGGTGTTGCTATGGTGTTCCTATGGTGTTGTTGTGGTGTTGTTGTGGTGTTCCTATGGTGTTCCTCTGGTGTTGCTATGGTGTTCCTATAGTGTTGTTATGGTGTTGTTATGGTGTTGTTGTGGTGTTGCTATGGTGTTCCTATGGTGTTGTTATGGTGTTCCTATAGTGTTGTTATGGTGTTGTTATGGTGTTGTTGTGGTGTTCCTATGGTGTTCCTATGGTGTTGCTATGGTGTTCCTATAGTGTTGTTATGGTGTTGTTATGGTGTTGTTGTGGTGTTGCTATGGTGTTCCTATGGTGTTGTTATGGTGTTGTTGTGGTGTTGTTGTGGTGTTCCTATGGTGTTGCTATGGTGTTTCTATGGTGTTGCTATGGTGTTGCTATGGTGTTACTATGGTGTTGCTATGGTGTTCCTCTGGTGTTGCTATGGTGTTGCTATGGTGTTACTATGGTGTTGCTATGGTGTTTCTATGGTGTTGCTATGGTGTTGCTATGGTGTTCCTCTGGTGTTGCTATGGTGTTTCTCTGGTGTTTCTATGGTGTTGCTATGGTGTTCCTATAGTGTTGTTATGGTGTTGTTGTGGTGTTCCTATGGTGTTCCTATGGTGTTGCTATGGTGTTCCTATAGTGTTGTTATGGTGTTCCTATAGTGTTGTTATGGTGTTGTTATGGTGTTGTTGTGGTGTTGCTATGGTGTTCCTATGGTGTTGTTATGGTGTTTTTGTGGTGTTACTATGGTGTTCCTCTGGTGTTTCTATGGTGTTTCTATGGTGTTGCTATGGTGTTGCTATGGTGTTACTATGGTGTTGCTATGGTGTTCCTCTGGTGTTGCTATGGTGTTTCTATGGTGTTTCTATGGTGTTTCTATGGTGTTGCTATGGTGTTTCTATAGTGTTTCTATGGTGTTGCTATGGTGTTTCTATAGTGTTTCTATGGTGTTGCTATGGTGTTGTTTTGATGTTTCTATGGTGTTGTTATGGTGTTGTTGTGGTGTTTCTATGGTGTTTCTATGCTGTTGCTATGGTGTTGTTATGGTGTTGCTATGGTGTTTCTATGCTGTTGCTGTGGTGTTTCTATGGTGTTTCTATGGTGTTCCTGTGGTGTTCCTGTGGTGTTTCTATGGTGTTGTTTTGATGTTTCTATGGTGTTTCTATGGTGTTTCTATGGTGTTTCTATGGTGTTCCTGTGGTGTTTCTATGGTGTTGTTTTGATGTTCCTATGCTGTTGCTATGGTGTTTCTATGGTGTTGCTATGGTGTTGTTTTGATGTTTCTATGGTGTTGTTATGGTGTTGTTGTGGTGTTTCTATGGTGTTGCTATGGTGTTGTTATGGTGTTGCTATGGTGTTTCTATGCTGTTGCTGTGGTGTTTCTACTGTGTTTCTATGGTGTTTCTATGGTGTTCCTGTGGTGTTGCTATGGTGTTGTTTTGATGTTTCTATGGTGTTTCTATGGTGTTGCTATGGTGTTCCTGTGATGTTTCTATGGTGTTCCTGTGGTGTTTCTATGGTGTTGTTTTGATGTTTCTATGGTGTTGCTATGGTGTTGTTATGGTGTTGCTATGGTGTTTCTATGGTCTTTCTATGGTGTTGTTTTGATGTTCCTATGCTGTTGCTGTGGTGTTTCTATGGTGTTGCTATGGTGCTTCTATGGTGTTCCTGTGGTGTTTCTATGGTGTTTCTATGGTGTTTCTATGGTGTTCCTGTGATGTTTCTATGGTGTTTCTATGGTGTTTCTATGGTGTTCCTGTGATGTTTCTATGGTGTTCCTGTGATGTTTCTATGGTGTTTCTAGGGTGTTTCTATGGTGTTTCTATGGTGTTTCTATGGTGTTGTTTTGATGTTCCTATGCTGTTGCTGTGGTGTTTCTATGGTGTTGTTGTGGTGTTCCTGTGATGTTTCTATGGTGTTTCTATGGTGTTTCTATGGCGTTTCTATGGTGTTTCTATGGTGTTTCTATGGTGTTCCTATGGTGTTTCTATGATGTTTCTCTGGTGTTTCTATGGTGTTCCTGTGGTGTTGCTATGGTGTTCCTATGGTGTTTTTTTGATGTTCCTATGCTGTTGCTATGGTGTTTCTATGGTGTTGTTGTGGTGTTCCTGTGATGTTTCTCTGGTGTTCCTGTGGTGTTGCTATGGTGTTTCTATGGTGTTTCTATGGTGTTGCTATGGTGTTTCTATGGTGTTGCTATGGTGTTGTTTTGATGTTTCTATGGTGTTTCTATGGTGTTGCTATGGTGTTGCTATGGTGTTTCTATGGTGTTTCTATGGTGTTGCTATGGTGTTGTTTTGATGTTTCTATGGTGTTTCTATGGTGTTTCTATGGTGTTTCTATGGTGTTGCTATGGTGTTGTTTTGATGTTTCTATGGTGTTGTTATGGTGTTGTTGTGGTGTTTCTATGGTGTTTCTATGGTGTTGTTATGGTGTTGTTATGGTGTTTCTATGGTGTTTCTATGGTGTTTCTATGGTGTTTCTATGATGTTTCTCTGGTGTTTCTATGGTGTTCCTGTGGTGTTGCTATGGTGTTTCTATGGTGTTTCTATGGTGTTGTTGTGGTGTTGTTTTGATGTTTCTATGGTGTTGCTATGGTGTTGCTATGGTGTTACTATGGTGTTTCTATGGTGTTGTTATGTTGTTTCTATGGTGTTGTTTTGATGTTTCTATGGTGTTGCTATGGTGTTTCTATGGTGTTGTTTTGATGTTTCTATGGTGTTTCTATGGTGTTGCTATGGTGTTTCTATGGTGTTGCTATGGTGTTGTTTTGATGTTTCTATGGTGTTTCTATGGTGTTGCTATGGTGTTTCTATGGTGTTTCTATGGTGTTGCTATGGTGTTGTTTTGATGTTTCTATGGTGTTGTTATGGTGTTGTTGTGGTGTTTCTATGGTGTTTCTATGGTGTTGTTATGGTGTTGTTATGGTGTTTCTATGATGTTTCTCTGGTGTTTCTCTGGTGTTTCTATGGTGTTCCTGTGGTGTTGCTATGGTGTTTCTATGGTGTTGTTGTGGTGTTCCTGTGATGTTTCTCTGGTGTTCCTGTGGTGTTCCTGTGGTGTTCCTATGGTGTTTCTATGGTGTTTCTATGGTGTTTCTATGGTGTTTCTATGGTGTTCCTATGGTGTTTTTATGGTGTTCCTATGGTGTTTTTATGGTGTTCCTGTGGTGTTTCTATGGTGTTTCTATGGTGTTCCTGTGGTGTTCCTCTGGTGTTTCTATGGTGTTTTTCTATGGTGTTTCTATGGTGTTTCTATGGCGTTTCTATGGTGTTTCTATGGTGTTTTTATGGTGTTTCTATGGTGTTTCTATGGTGTTCCTGTAGTGTTTCTATGGTGTTCCTATGGTGTTTCTAGGGTGTTTCTATGATGTTTCTATGGTGTTTCTATGGTGTTTCTATGGTGTTCCTAGGGTGTTTCTATGGTGTTTCTATGATGTTTCTATGGTGTTTCTAGGGTGTTTCTATGGTGTTTCTATGGTGTTTTTTTATGGTTTTTCTATGGTGTTTCTATTGTGTTTCTAGGGTGTTTCTATTGTGTTTCTAGGGTGTTTCTATGGTGTTTCTATGGTGTTTCTATGGTGTTTCTAGGGTGTTTCTATGGTGTTTCTATGGTGTTTCTAGGGTGTTTCTATGGTGTTTCTATGGTGTTTCTAGGGTGTTGTGATGTTTCTATGGTGTTTCTAGGGTGTTATGATGTTTCTATGGTGTTCCTGTGGTGTTCCTGTGGTGTTCCTGTGGTGTTCCTCTGGTCCAGACCTCTGAGGAACATGGACACGTCCTCCAGCTGGGGGATGTTGTCCTCTCGGTATCCACAGTGTTTGCTGAGCAGCGGCAGGTTCTTCAGGTATTCTCTGCAGGCGTGAGTCGGGTACAGCTTGGTGAGCTCTCTGAACACGACGGCCCACGTCCTCACCTCCTCCGGGGTGTAGTCGATCCGAGGGATGGGCTGTCCGCTGGGGGGAGACGGGTCAGAACCAGACTCCAGGAACCCTAATCCTAATAATATAAGGAACCCTAACCCTCAGATCAGTGGTGGGACAGACGCCATACTCACAACTTGTAGTTCATGGCCACCTCCACGAAGTACTTCCTGCGCTGACGGTAAACGTTGTCTTTGAAGCCCTGAACACATCGACATGAGACATGATGCTCCTCAGTGACAGTATGAGACGTAAACCTTTCCTCTAAATACATGGAGAAATCAGTAAAACTACAAAAATGGACGATTTACATGTCCAGTGTAAAGTATCATTAAAACCCGTTGATGACTTCCCATCATGTCCATAATTAAACACCATGAAGACAGAAACAGCCTCAGAGTGAAGGACAGGAAACGTGTTTGAACTCAGCTGTTTGTTCTCGGTGTCGTGTTTCAGCTGCAGGAGAACTCGAGCTTTACAGCCTACATTTGACGTATATTCTCCAAATTAACAGACGACCACGGAGTGTTTCTCTAATTTCACAAGGACTTGTTTCATAACTTGAGGCTAGAAAAGGAAAATGATTGTGTTATTTTCAGTTTTGGGTTGTCGTAGCGCCGCTGGAGCGTTACCGGGTCCTTCAGAACCTCTGTTCTCCCTCCTTCAGCTGTTTTTATTTTGACACACATAAAGTCCACGTCTTTCATGAGAGGACAGAAGGAACAGGTTTAAACTGGGTTACAGACGTTTGGACTCACCGGATGGTCGGCGTCCAGCTCAGAGCCGTACATCAGGACTCTGTGAGAACACTGGTCCAGCTCAGAGATCTTCATGGGGAACCAGGGAACGTCTTCTCCATCTGAACACAGAGACCCACAGCTGAAACCTGAACCTGGAGGTCCGGCATTCCGCTCTCAGCTTCTCTATGAACCATGGTGGAAACGTCTGAACACAGAGAGCTGGTCCTGTCACTGAGAAGGTTTCTAACACAAACCAGAGTCACTGATCGGAAACGAACCAACACACAACATGTCTGACCCTCATGAAGGATTCAGTGGCCTCTAGTGGTCAGTTTGTGGACTTACACCTCCTAATGTTGGAGAACATGACTGGCAGGTTCTCTGGAGAACCAGAGGTTGGTTTGACCTCCAGCAACGTCCAGACTGAACCTCTGGCCTTACCTGGTTTTACTGGTTCATTGTTGCTGTGTTCAACCTGTGTCCTGTTCTGTTTGTATGTTCTAGTTTCATTTAGACTCTGAGTAGAGACGACACAAGCAACCTGGACAAGAGCCACAACATATGAAGTGTGCTTGTACCTGTGCAGGTGTACATAAGGTTTACTGTTACCTGTACTGGTGTGTATAAGGTGTGTTAATACCTGTAGGCCTGCAGGTGTGTTAGTACCTGTACAGGTGTATAAGATGTGTATTAATACCTGTACTGGTGTAGATAAGATGTGTTTGTACCTATACTGGTGTGTATAAGGTGTGTTAATACCTGTACAGGTGTGTATAAGGTATGTTAATAGTTGTACAGGTGTGTATAAGGTGTACTGATATCTATACAGGTGTATATAAGGTGTGTTAATACCTGTGCAGGTGTATATAAGGTGTTTTAATAGCTGCACAGGTGTATATGATGTATGTTAATACCTGTACAGGTGTGTATAAGGTGTGTTAATACGGAGCAGGTGTGTATAAGGTGTGTTAATACGGAGCAGGTGTGTATAAGGTGTGTGTTCGTACCTGCCTCAGCAGCCCAGACGTGTTCAGGTGTGTTGAAGGACACGATGTTGACGTGGTCTTTGAGGTTCTCCAGCAGCTCGTTGAACTCCTTCTTGCTGCAGCTACAGTCTGCAAAGATCTCCACCTCGTTAGGAACCCGCTTCGACCTGCGAGACTCGATGTGGTTCAGGTTCACCCTCTTCTCCTGGAGAACACAAGAACAACTGTGTGATGTGTGAGGAGCAGAAT
>JAMOIN010001779.1:144591-179591 GCA_024666655.1 Dascyllus trimaculatus
TTGGTGGCCTCCCTCACTAGTCTCCTTCTTCTAACTCCTTCAGAGGAGTCATAGGAGTCTTGGTGGCCTCCCTCACTAGTCTCCTTCTTCTAACTCCTTCAGAGGAGTCATAGGAGTCTTGGTGGCCTCCCTCACTAGTCTCCTTCTTCTAACTCCTTCAGAGGAGTCATAGGAGTCTTGGTGGCCTCCCTCACTAGTCTCCTTCTTGCTTGGTCTCAGTTCTTGAAGACTCTAACTGGTCAGTAGTTCAGCTGGTTTAACTAGTTACAGTATAGTTGGATTCTGGATCGGTCTCCATCAGACTTCTACCTGATGCTGGTGAGTTTTTCCTCCAGCAGCTGCTTTAGCTGCTTAAACACCCCCCGTCCTGCTGCACACTGAGGCACATAAACCCAACAAACCCTCATTCAGAGGCAGCGGCTGCATTCTGAGCTGATAGATCCTCTTTCAAACAGCCTGTTTATTCCAGAGCTGCAGCTTCAGCACTAGTTAGCATCACACAGACACACAACACAACACAACACTAACACACAACACAACACAACACCAACACAACACAACACAACACAACACTAACACAACACAACACCAACACAACACAACACTAACACACAACACAACACAACACTAACACACAACACAACACAACACCAACACAACACAACACAACACAACACTAACACAACACAACACCAACACAACACAACACAACACAACACCAACACAACACAACACAACACAACAATAATACACAACACAACACAACACAACACAACACTAACACAACACAACACAACACAACACAACACTAACACAACACCAACACAACACAACACAACACAACACAACACTAACACAACACCAACACAACACAACACAACACTAGCACAACACTAACACAACACAACACAACACAACACTAACACAACACAACACAACACCAACACAACACCAACACAACACAACACAAACACAACACAACACAACACTAACACAACACAACACTAACACAACACAACACAACACAACACCAACACAACACAACACAACACAACAATAATACACAACACAACACAACACAACACAACACTAACACAACACAACACAACACAACACAACACTAACACAACACCAACACAACACAACACAACACAACACAACACTAACACAACACCAACACAACACAACACAACACTAGCACAACACTAACACAACACAACACAACACAACACTAACACAACACAACACAACACTAACACAACACCAACACAACACAACACAAACACAACACAACACAACACTAACACAACACAACACTAACACAACACAACACACCACTAACACAACACAACACTAACACAACACCAACACAACACAACACAACACTAACACAACACAACACTAACACAACACCAACACAACACAACACTAACACAACACAACACAACACTAACACAACACAACACAACACTAACACAACACCAACACAACACAACACAACACCAACACAACACAACACAACACAACACAACACAACACCAACACAACACAACACTAACACAACACAACACTAACACAACACAACACAACACAACACAACACAACACCAACACAACACTAGCACAACACCAACACAACACAACACCAACACAACACAACACTAACACAACACCAACACAACACAACACTAACACAACACAACACAACACTAACACAACACAACACAACACTAACACAACACCAACACAACACAACACAACACCAACACAACACAACACAACACAACACAACACAACACAACACCAACACAACACAACACTAACACAACACAACACTAACACAACACAACACAACACAACACAACACTAACACAACACAACACTAACACAACACAACACACCACTAACACAACACAACACTAACACAACACCAACACAACACCAACACAACACTAACACAACACAACACAACACTAACACAACACCAACACAACACAACACAACACCAACACAACACAACACAACACAACACAACACAACACAACACCAACACAACACAACACTAACACAACACAACACTAACACAACACAACACAACACAACACAACACTAACACAACACAACACTAACACAACACAACACACCACTAACACAACACAACACTAACACAACACCAACACAACACTAACACAACACAACACTAACACAACACTAACACAACACTAACACAACACCAACACAACACAACACAACACTAACACAACACAACACTAACACAACACCAACACAACACAACACAACACAACACAACACTAACACAACACAACACTAACACAACACAACACAACACAACACTAACACAACACTAACACAACACCAACACAACACAACACAACACAACACAACACAACACTAACACAACACAACACCAACACAACACAACACAACACAACACAACACAACACCAACACAACACAACACAACACAACACCAACACAACACAACACAACACAACACCAACACAACACTAACACAACACCAACACAACACAACACAACACAACACTAACACAACACAACACAACACAACACAACACCAACACAACACAACACAACACTAACACAACACAACACACCACTAACACAACACAACACTAACACAACACCAACACAACACAACACAACACAACACTAACACAACACAACACAACACTAACACAACACCAACACACACAACACAACACTAACACAACACAACACAACACTAACACAACACAACACAACACTAACACAACACAACACAACACTAACACAACACAACACTAACACAACACCAACACAACACTAACACAACACTAACACAACACAACACTAACACAACACAACACCAACACAACACCAACACAACACAACACAACACTAACACAACACAACACAACACTAACACAACACCAACACAACACAACACAACACTAACACAACACCAACACAACACAACACAACACCAACACAACACAACACAACACTAACACAACACCAACACAACACAACACAACACAACACAACACTAACACAACACCAACACAACACAACACAACACTAGCACAACACTAACACAACACAACACAACACAACACTAACACAACACAACACAACACTAACACAACACCAACACAACACAACACAAACACAACACAACACAACACTAACACAACACAACACTAACACAACACAACACACCACTAACACAACACAACACTAACACAACACCAACACAACACAACACAACACTAACACAACACAACACAACATCAACACAACACAACACAACACTAACACAACACAACACTAACACAACACCAACACAACACAACACTAACACAACACAACACAACACTAACACAACACAACACAACACTAACACAACACCAACACAACACAACACAACACCAACACAACACAACACAACACAACACTAACACAACACCAACACAACACCAACACAACACTAGCACAACACTAACACAACACAACACTAACACAACACTAACACAACACTAACACAACACCAACACAACACAACACAACACTAACACAACACAACACTAACACAACACCAACACAACACAACACAACACAACACAACACAACACAACACTAACACAACACAACACAACACAACACTAACACAACACTAACACAACACCAACACAACACAACACAACACAACACAACACTAACACAACACTAACACAACACAACACAACACAACACTAACACAACACAACACACCACTAACACAACACCAACACAACACAACACTACACAACACTACACAACACTACACAACACCAACACAACACAACACAACACAACACCAACACAACACAACACTAACACAACACAACACAACACAACACCAACACAACACCAACACAACACAACACCAACACAACACAACACAGCACAACACAACACAACACCAACACAACACAACACCAACACAACACAACACTAACACAACACAACACAACACAACACCAACACAACACAACACAACACCAACACAACACAACACAACACAACACTAACACAACACAACACTAACACAACACAACACTAACACAACACTAACACAACACCAACACAACACAACACAACACAACACAACACTAACACAACACTAACACAACACAACACAACACAACACTAACACAACACAACACACCACTAACACAACACCAACACAACACAACACTACACAACACTACACAACACTACACAACACCAACACAACACAACACAACACAACACCAACACAACACAACACTAACACAACACAACACAACACAACACCAACACAACACCAACACAACACAACACCAACACAACACAACACAGCACAACACAACACAACACCAACACAACACCAACACAACACAACACCAACACAACACAACACTAACACAACACAACACAACACAACACAACACCAACACAACACAACACAACACCAACACAACACAACACAACACAACACTAACACAACACAACACTAACACAACACAACACAACACAACACTACACAACACAACACAACACAACACAACACCAACACAACACAACACTAACACAACACAACACAACACAACACCAACACAACACAACACTAACACAACACAACACCAACACAACACAACACAACACCAACACAACACCAACACAACACCAACACAACACAACACAACACAACACAACATCAACACAAACACAACACAACACCAACACAACACCAACACAACACAACACAACATCAACACAAACACAACACAACACCAACACAACACCAACACAACACAACACAACACAACACAACACCAACACAACACCAACACAACACCAACACAACACAACACCAACACAACACAACACAACACAACACAACATCAACACAAACACAACACAACACCAACACAACACCAACACAACACAACACAACACAACACAACACAACATCAACACAAACACAACACAACACAACATCAACACAAACACAACACAACACCAACACAACACCAACACAACACAACACAACGCTACATCCTGGTTATCAGAGACGCTTCCAGAGCTGCAGCTTCAGTCAGAGTTCTTCACACACAGACACCAGCTTCTGTTATTAAGCTGCTCAGTGTGTGTGTGTGTGTGTGTCTGTGTGTGTGTGTCTGTGTGTGTGTGTCTGTGTGTGTGTGTGTGTGTGTGTGTGATCGACCTACACTGAGGTCGTCCACCATTGATTAGATGCCAGTGAAGTGACTATAAACAGCTGTTCACACTGAAGCACATCAACAAACAGCTGCTTGGATAACAGCTGGTCCAGAGTCTGTCAGAGCTGCACTGTGCTGATGTTGATGTCCTTCCCAGTGTTGTTGTTGTGTTGTTGTTATTCTATGTCTGTGCTGTTTGTTGTGTTGCAGTCGGACTAAGTGTCTTCAGCCTCCAGGTGGCAGGTGTGTTTACCTGCTCGGTTCCTCCCAGGGGGTTCTAATTAATTACCCAGCATGCCGCGGTTCTGCCGACTCAGCAGCTGCTCAGAACAGCTCAGGTGACCCAGAAACAGAGAGGGGCGGGGCCAAGACTGCTGCTCATCGAATCAAACGCACCCACAACCTCCTCCTCCTCCTCCTCCTCCTCCTCCTCCCAGCTCTGTCCCGTTCATCCTGTCGGTCTCTTTGTGGTGGTTCTATCTCCTCCTGTAGATCTGATCTACCTCCATGGTCCATCAGCTGTAGGAAGATGTTCCTCCATGCTGGATGGATCAGTAGGTTGGATCCTCCTCTCAGTCTGTCTGTGGAAACACTGCCTGCAGTTCAACCTGCTGGTCTCAGCTGAGTCAGTCCTGGTGTGTTCAGGGACGGTTTGACAGCAGGAACTCCGAGGGTTGTGGCTGATAAATGGACTCCTGGTTTAAACCTGCTCTGAGTTCTGAGCCGTAAAATGAAACCTGGAGCAGCTTCCTGTTCATCAGAGTCCAGCTCCTCTGAGGGTCCTGATCTGATCCCTCCTGATCCTCCACAGTAGAACACACACACACACACACACACACACACACACAGAGGACAAATCTAGAGGACAAACTTAGAAAAGAGCCTAACCGCAGACGGGCTTTGAGTCCAGACTCCAGAGGACATCTGAGGACAGACGTCTGGACGCTGCTCTGAGGGTGACTCGTGTTTTATTGATGTCCATCCATGAAGAGCAGCTCTGAGTGAAGTCTGTCAGCTCCCCTCTCCTTAAAGTGGACTCTTCCATTTCCTGGAGGGTCACATGGTTCCAGTCTGCTGGTAGACTTCCTGTCAGAGCCTCTCAGCATCTTCAGTCCCTGTGAACAGACTGTGATGGTCCCATTAGTCTGTACCACTCAGAGCTGTGAGCTCACTGTGGAACAGGACAGAACGCCAGGAGACCCGGACCTCTGGGACCGAGTCCAGAACAGACCACGTTGGTCCTGGGGTTTCTGTGGTTCAGCCAGAATATGAGCGATGTCACGGAGAGTCTAGACCCGGTACGGAGTCAGAGGAGGTCTCTGTGGTGGGTTTGTGTCTGATGTTGTGTCAGGGTGGAGGAACCTTCCAGTCTCTGACAGTTTAAACTGAAACATTCATCAGCTGTGAGGCTCAGGTATCAGCCGCTGAGAACATCTGGAACATCTGCTGATGAAGACAGTGTGATGCAGTAGAAAGCTCCAGAACATCTGCTTTCAGTCTCCTGATGAAAACCAGCCCACAGGTTGTAACCATGGCAACACCGAGCCCAAGATGGAGCCAGAGAAAGGCTCCGCATCAGCACAGAGTCTGAGAGCCGATGGCTCCGTCCAGCTGCTCCAGGCCGCCAGATGTTCAACACGTCAGCAGCTGGAAGAGTCGGGTTCTGTTGGAGGACGAACCTGAATCAGTCGACTCCAAACTACGAACGGAGCAGCAGCTGAACAGACGACGAACGATCCTCCATCAGCACAGAGACGTCTGGAGCGTCTGTCTGAGGCCCTGGAAGCTAAAGGACACCACAGAAACCCACTGAAACCACAGACCTGGAGGACGGTCCAGAAGAGCCGGTTCTGTTCAGGTTCTTCTAGATGTAGCTGAACCTGTGATCTTAGATTAGATTAGATTAGATTAGATTATACTTTATTAATCCCACAACGGGGAAATTTCCTCGTTACAGCAGCATAGACAAAAGCAGAAAACCACACCACATACCCTATACAGAAAAAAGAAAATAAAACAATCTACTATAAAGAAACATTTAAAATATACAATAGATACAACAATAAGTGACGTATGAATATGAAAGGAATATTTACTAAGGAAAAATTGAATAAATAATATTGCACATGGTAACAGTACGATGAATAGTGCAAAAAGAAGCTACAACACATTCAGGTTGTTCTGGTGTTGTGTGTTGTACAGTCTGATGGCTGTTGGAATGAAGGACCTGCGGTAGCGTTCCTTCCTACACCGTGGGTGGATCAGTCTGCTGCTGAAGGAGCTGCTCAGAGACCCCACAGTGTCATGCAGGGGATGAGAGGGTTGTTCATGATGGAGGTCAGCTTGGCCAACATCCTCCTCTCACCCACCTCTTCTATGGAGTCCAGTGGACAGTCCAGGACAGAGCTCGCCCTCCTGATCAGTTTGCTGAGTCTCTTCCTGTCCCTGTCAGTGCAGCCACCTCTCCAGCAGACCACAGCGTAGAAGATGGGAGATGCTACCACAGAGTCATAGAAAGTCCTGAGAAGAGCCCTGCACACACCGAAGGACCTCAGTCTCCTCAGCAGGTGGAGGCGACTCTGGCCCTTCTTGTACAGGGCGTGGGTGTTGTCAGTCCAGTCCAGTTTGTTATTTAGGTGAACACCCAGGAATCTGTAGGACTCCACTACCTCGATGTCCAAACCCTGGATGTTCACCGGCGTGAAGTGTGGTGTTTTCCTCGTGAAGTTGATCACCATCTCCTTCTTCATGAGTCTTCATGAGTTCATCCATCTCCTCTGATGACTGAGTGTTCTGAGGTCTCGTTCTAGCTGTAAATGATTCTGGACGGGTTCACCATGGTTCTGGTCCACACGGGTCTGTCTGGTGATAGAGGGTGGGTCTGGTTCTGATGGGACCAAGCAGCTGCTCAGTGATCACATGTGCTCCGACAGAGAGGTTCTGTTTCCACATGAAGGAACCCGTTTAACTGGACACATGTTTGGTTGTGGAGCTGCATTCAAACGTAGCAGGAACATCTGTGTGTCGACCTGCTGCCATCAGAACCGATCCACCGACCCACTGTGAAGGTCCAACACAGAGCTCTCCTCCTCCTCCTCCTCCTCCTCCTCCTCCTCCTCCTCCTCCTCCTTCTCAGTCTTCTTCATCCTGAGGTCAGAGTTCCCTCTGAGCAGCTCCGTTCTGACTCCGTCTTTAACCCTGAACTTAAATGAAGAGAATCTCACTGCTGGAACGTTTCCGTGTCCTCATGCTGGGATCTGGTACTGCACGAAACATCGATCAATAACTGACCAATAACTGATCAATAACTGAGAGAGCACCCTGGCAGTGGATGAGTCTAGTCCACCATCAGACACACAAACAGCAGCTTCATTTGTTCTGCAGTCACAGAAATGAGAATAAGTCAACAAGTGGAGACGATATTCTGCCCTGAGCTCTGCCTGCAGGTTTAGACTCATTCTCTGTGTGCTTTGTGTCCTTCTGTAGAAGTACCGTCTGTTTAGCAGCTTTGTGTATGTATGCAGTCATTCAGCATCTCTTTGTGTCTGTTTGTGGTACTTCAGTGTGGTTTTGTGTCTCTGTGGTGGATTTTTTCTTCTTGTGCCGTCTTTCAGCCCTGAGTTCTGCCTGCAGGTTGTATTTTCAGACTGCAGTAATAATCAGTCTGTATTCAGCCTGAACTTGTCTCAGATGCTTCCTTAAAAGTTTTAATGTGAGGCTGCAAACATTCAGTGAAATTACGAACTGATCGGCTTATTCTGAGATGGATCAGCATGTTTCAGGAAGACGATCGACAGAAGCTTCAGACTCACGTCGACTCTACGAAGGTCAATATTATCACTGAGCTCAGGACGCCAGAGTGAAGCAGCTGTTAGACTGACAGCTCAGGAGAAGCAGGAGAAGCAGTTTTACTGCTGGTTTATAGACCCTCTAAACCAGCAGTCTGCAGCCTTTAGCACCACAGACCGGTTTCAAGCAAGACAGTGTTCTATGGACCGGTCACCGAGCGCGATGATCAGTCTGATGTATTGAAGCATGGTGGTGGCAGCATCATGATTAAAGCACGGTGGTGGCAGCATCATGATGTGAAGCATGGTGGTGGCAGCATCATGATGTGAAGCACGGTGGTGGCAGCATCATGACGTGAAGCATGGTGGTGGCAGCATCATGATGTGAAGCACGGTGGTGGCAGCATCATGATGTGAAGCATGGTGGTGGCAGTCATGATTAAAGCACGTGGTGGCAGCATCGATTACGTGGCAGCGGTGGTGGCACCATGATGAAGTATCGTGGTGGCAGCATCATGATGTGAAGCATGGTGGTGGCAGCATCATGATCGCAGTTATGGTAGCACTCATGATGCGGAAGCATGGTGGTGGCAGCATCATGATTAAAGTATCGGTAGTGCAGCATCATGATGTAAAGCATGGTGGTGGCAGCATCATGATGTGAAGCACGGTGGTGGCAGCATCATGACGGAAGCATGGTGGTGGCAGCATCATGATTAAAGCACGGTGGTGCGTTACCCGCTGAGGAAGTGGCTGGTGGTGGCAGCATCATGACGTGAAGCATGGTGGTGGCATCATGACGTGAAGCACGGTGGTGGCAGCATCATGACGTGAAGCACGGTGGTGGCAGCATCTTGATGTGAAGCACGGTGGTGGCAGCATCATGATGTGAAGCATGGTGGTGGCAGCATCATGACGTGAAGCACTGTGGTGGCAGCATCTTGATGTGAAGCACGGTGGTGGCAGCATCATGATGTGAAGCACGGTGGTGGCAGCATCATGACGTGAAGCACGGTGGTGGCAGCATCTTGATGTGAAGCACGGTGGTGGCAGCATCATGATGTGAAGCACGGTGGTGGCAGCATCATGACGTGAAGCACGGTGGTGGCAGCATCATGATGTGAAGCACGTGGTGGCAGCATCATGACGTGAAGCACGGTGGTGGCAGCATCATGACGTGAAGCACGGTGGTGGCAGCATCATGATGTGAAGCACGGTGGTGGCAGCATCATGATGAAGCACGGTGGAGGCAGCATCATGACGTGAAGCACGGTGGAGGCAGCATCATGATGTGAAGCACGGTGGAGGCAGCATCATGATGAGCATGGTGGTGGCAGCATCATGATGTGAAGCACGGTGGTGGCAGCATCATGATGTGAAGCACGGTGGTGGCAGCATCATGATGTGAAGCACGGTGGTGCTGTGGCAGCAGCATCATGACGTGAAGCACGGTGGTGGCAGCATCATGATGTGTGAAGCACGGTGGTGCAGCATCATGATGTGAAGTGAAGCACGGTGGTGGCAGCATCATGACGCGAAGCACGTGGTGGCAGCATCATGATGTGAAGCACGGTGGTGTGGTGGCAGCATCATGACGTGAAGCACGGTGGTGGCAGCATCATGAGGAAGCACGGTGGTGGCAGCATCATGACGTGAAGCACGGTGGTGGCAGTATCATGATGTGAAGCACGGTGGTGCAGCATCATGACGTGAAGCACGGTGGTGCAGCATCATGATGTGAAGCACGGTGGTGGCAGCATCATGGTGTGAAGCACGGTGGTGGCAGCATCATGATGTGAAGCACGATGGTGGCAGCATCATGATGTGAAGCACGATGGTGGCAGCATCATGATGTGAAGCACGGTGGTGGCAGCATCATGATGTGAAGCACGGTGGTGGCAGCATCATGATGTGAAGCACGGTGGTGGCATCATCATGATGTGAAGCACAGTGGTGGCATCATCATGGTGTGAAGCACGGTGGTGGCAGCATCATGACGTGAAGCACGGTGGTGGCAGCATCATGGTGTGAAGCACGGTGGTGGCAGCATCATGGTGTGAAGCACGGTGGTGGCAGCATCATGGTGTGAAGCACGGTGGTGGCAGCATCATGGTGTGAAGCACGGTGGTGGCAGCATCATGGTGTGAAGCACGGTGGTGGCAGCATCATGATGTGAAGCACGGTGGTGGCAGCATCATGATGTGAAGCACGATGGTGGCAGCATCATGATGTGAAGCACGGTGGTGGCAGCATCATGTGGGGATGCTTCTTGGCAGGCCCTGGTTTCAAGGGTTTCTAGGGATCTAGAACCTCGTCTTGCCTTAAACCGGTCCGTGGTGCTAAAAAGCTGCAGACCGCTGGTTTAACACATGAAAACAACTCGACTGTCAAGATCTCAGAGCTCACAGGAAGAACTGATGTAGAATCAGAAACGTTCAACCTTCCACCTCGTTAAAGACGTTTCAGTGAACGAGCTGCTCTTCAGTCAGGATGGAAAGATTCTGCTGTGGTTCATCGTCGGTCCGACTGTCTCCATCAGTGGTTCTGAATTCATTTAACAAACTGAACAAGAAGCACAATTAGTGGCTAATGCTACGCTAACAGCTAGCAGCTAGCAGTTAATGGGCAGCCACAGATTAAAGAGGGCCTGGAAACAATGACTAGAAGCTCTTTTAGGTCTGAGCCCAGTGGGAAACAAAGAGAAGGACAGCAGACAGGACTGTCATTGATCTCAATCAATCAATCAATCAATTGATCAGTAAACAGGAGAACGTCACAGAGTCACATGACACTCTGATGTCATCACTTGTGCTGTTGTACATATTCAGCTCCACTGCATTTCTTTGTATTAGTGTGAAATAGCAATGAAGAAAGAATCAGCTCAACTATTGATTATCAGCCCCTGATCACCAATAATCACTATCAGCACTGAAGCCAACATTGATCTGGATCATTGGTTCAGGCGTTTTCTCATCTCACAGGTAAATTAAACGCCACAGTCACGTATCAGCACTGACCTGGGTCCAGCACGGCGTCGCTCAGGTCCTGCAGACGGACCAGCAGCAGCAGAGACCCGACTCCCAGCAGAACCAGGAACCACAGGGAGCAGTAGAGGGAGGGAGCCGGCCTCATGGCCAGAGACAGCCGCCTCCTCCGGACACAGCGGGAGTCCTGCAGCCTACAGTCCTCCAGGATCATCCCAGACCTGCACCTGGGGAGACACCGGATCAGAACACCTGGATCAGAACACCTGGATCAGAACCATCCTCCACCAGAAGACACACAGAAGGTTACACCTGGATAAATACATCAACAGTTTTAACGATCTACAGAGCCACGCTCCACATCATGATGCTGCCACCACCATGCCTCCTCATTCAGAGGAGTCATAGGAGTCTTGGTGTCCTCCCTCACTAGTCTCCTTCTAGTAACTCCTTCAGAGGAGTCATAGGAGTCTTGGTGTCCTCCCTCACTAGTCTCCTTCTTCTAACTCCTTCAGAGGAGTCATAGGAGTCTTGGTGGCCTCCCTCACTAGTCTCCTTCTTCTAACTCCTTCAGAGGAGTCATAGGAGTCTTGGTGTCCTCCCTCACTAGTCTCCTTCTTCTAACTCCTTCAGAGGAGTCATAGGTGTCTTGGTGGCCTCCCTCACTAGTCTCCTTCTTCTAACTCCTTCAGAGGAGTCATAGGAGTCTTGGTGGCCTCCCTCACTAGTCTCCTTCTTCTAACTCCTTCAAGGGAGTCATAGGAGTCTTGGTGGCCTCCCTCACTAGTCTCCTTCTTCTAACTCCTTCAGAGGAGTCATAGGAGTCTTGGTGGCCTCCCTCACTAGTCTCCTTCTTCTAATTCCTTCAGAGGAGTCATAGGAGTCTTGGTGTCCTCCTTCACTAGTCTCCTCTTCTAACTCCTTCAGAGGAGTCATAGGAGTCTTGGTGGCCTCCTTCACTAGTCTCCTTCTTCTAACTCCTTCAGAGGAGTCATAGGAGTCTTGGTGTCCTCCTTCACTAGTCTCCTTCTTCTAACTCCTTCAGAGGAGTCATAGGAGTCTTGGTGGCCTCCTTCACTAGTCTCCTTCTTCTAACTCCTTCAGAGGAGTCATAGGAGTCTTGGTGTCCTCCCTCACTAGTCTCCTTCTTCTAACTCCTTCAGAGGAGTCATAGGAGTCTTGGTGTCCTCCCTCACTAGTCTCCTTCTTCTAACTCCTTCAGAGGAGTCATAGGAGTCTTGGTGTCATCCTTCACTAGTCTCCTTCTTCTAACTCCTTCAGAGGAGTCATAGGAGTCTTGGTGGCCTCCCTCACTAGTCTCCTTCTTCTAACTCCTTCAGAGGAGTCATAGGAGTCTTGGTGTCCTCCTCACTAGTCTCCTTCTTCTAACTCCTTCAGAGGAGTCATAGGAGTCTTGGTGGCCTCCCTCACTAGTCTCCTTCTTCTAACTCCTTCAGAGGAGTCATAGGAGTCTTGGTGGCCTCCCTCACTAGTCTCCTTCTTCTAACTCCTTCAGAGGAGTCATAGGAGTCTTGGTGTCCTCCCTCACTAGTCTCCTTCTTCTAACTCCTTCAGAGGAGTCATAGGAGTCTTGGTGTCCTCCCTCACTAGTCTCCTTCTAACTCCTTCAGAGGAGTCATAGGAGTCTTGGTGTCCTCCCTCACTAGTCTCCTTCTTCTAACTCCTTCAGAGGAGTCATAGGAGTCTTGGTGGCCTCCCTCACTAGTCTCCTTCTTCTAACTCCTTCAGAGGAGTCAGAGGAGTCTTGGTGGCCTCCCTCACTAGTCTCCTTCTTCTAACTCCTTCAGAGGAGTCATAGGAGTCTTGGTGTCCTCCCTCACTAGTCTCCTTCTTCCAACTCCTTCAGAGGAGTCATAGGAGTCTTGGTGTCCTCCCTCACTAGTCTCCTTCTTCTAACTCCTTCAGAGGAGTCATAGGAGTCTTGGTGTCCTCCCTCACTAGTCTCCTCCTTCTAACTCCTTCAGAGGAGTCATAGGAGTCTTGGTGGCCTCCCTCACTAGTCTCCTTCTCTAACTCCTTCAGAGGAGTCATAGGAGTCTTGGTGGCCTCCCTCACTAGTGTCCTTCTTCTAACTCCTTCAGAGGAGTCATAGGAGTCTTGGTGTCCTCCCTCACTAGTCTCCTTCTTCTAACTCCTTCAGAGGAGTCATAGGAGTCTTGGTGTCCTCCCTCACTAGTCTCCTTCTTCTAACTCCTTCAGAGGAGTCATAGGAGTCTTGGTGTCCTCCCTCACTAGTCTCCTTCTTCTAACTCCTTCAGAGGAGTCATAGGAGTCTTGGTGTCCTCCCTCACTAGTCTCCTTCTTCTAACTCCTTCAGAGGAGTCATAGGAGTCTTGGTGGCCTCCCTCACTAGTCTCCTTCTTCTAACTCCTTCAGAGGAGTCATAGGAGTCTTGATGGCCTCCCTCACTAGTCTCCTTCTTCTAACTCCTTCAGAGGAGTCATAGGAGTCTTGGTGTCCTCCCTCACTAGTGTCCTTCTTCTATCTCCCTCAGAGGAGTCATAGGAGTCTTGGTGTCCTCCCTCACTAGTCTCCTTCTTCTAACTCCTTCAGAGGAGTCATAGGAGTCTTGGTGTCCTCCCTCACTAGTCTCCTTCTTCTAACTCCTTCAGAGGAGTCATAGGAGTCTTGGTGTCCTCCCTCACTAGTCTCCTTCTTCTAACTCCTTCAGAGGAGTCATAGGAGTCTTGGTGTCCTCCCTCACTAGTCTCCTTCTTCTAACTCCTTCAGAGGAGTCATAGGAGTCTTGGTGTCCTCCCTCACTAGTCTCCTTCTTCTAACTCCTTCAGAGGAGTCATAGGAGTCTTGGTGAAGTCACTTCTTAAACATATGTTTATATTCTTCATGTATGTTCATGTATGTTCATGTATGTTCATGTATGTTCATGTATGTTCATGTATGTTCTGGGTCTGGTTGTTGTCGTTTGTCACCTTGTCTTATTTGTGTTGTTGTGTTTTGGACACACACAGGAGGTTCAGTCATAAATAGACCAACACACAGCAAAGTGCTCTGGAGAGAACGTGGTGTGTGTGTGTGTGTTACAGTGTGTGTGTGTTACAGTGTGTGTGTGTGTGTGTGTGTGTGTGTGTGTGTGTGTGTTTACTCCTCAGTCTCTCCTGCTGACTTCACACTTTGTGTCCCAGGAGTCTGAGCAGGAACATCTGTTCTCTGGAGTCAAACAGCTCAGCAGGTGAAACTGCAGCAAACACACACACACAAACACACACACACGCACACACACACACACACACACACACAAACACACACAAACACACACACACACACACACACACACACACACACAGTAACACCTTGTATAATATTAATTGCAGCCTCCTGCTTTGTCTTGACCTCAGCTGGTGGAATCAGAAACTGAAGCAGCTCGACAACAACATCAACAAACAACAAACAAACAACAACAACAAAGGCAGCAGCAGCAGCAGCAGCAGCAGCAGCAGCAGCAGCAGCAGCAGCAGCAGCAGCAGCAGCAGCAGCAGCAGCGCCACACCTGAACAACAGGACTATGAAGTGTATTTTGTGCCTCCATCAGCTGATCAGTTCAGCCGTCAGACTCTTCCCAGTGAAACCTGAAGGGGGCGCTGGTCTGACCTGCAGATGGAACCCAGAGAGCAGCTCGTCTGTTCTCCAGCAGCCAAAGACAATCACTGATCGATTTATTGATCAGAGAATTGATCCGGACCTTCTGTCAGACATGAAACAGAACCTTCAGAGGACCGACTGCCTCTGATCACAACCTGGACCCACGGAGAACCCAGTCACAACACTACACAACAGTACACAATAGTACACAACACTACACAACAGTACACAACACTACACAATAGTACACAATACTACACAACAGTACACAACACTACACAACAGTACACAACACTACACAACAGTACACAATAGTACACAACACTACACAACAGTACACAACACTACACAATAGTACACAATACTACACAACAGTACACAACACTACACAACAGTACACAATAGTACACAACACTACACAATAGTACACAACACTACACAATAGTACACAACACTACACAATAGTACACAATAGTACACAACAGTACACAACACTACACAATAGTACACAACACTACACAACACTACACAACAGTACACAATAGTACACAATAGTACACAACACTACACAATAGTACACAACACTACACAACACTGCACAACAGTGCACAATAGTACACAATAGTACACAACACTACACAATAGTACACAATAGTACACAACACTACACAACACTACACAACAGTACACGATAGTACACAATAGTACACAACACTACACAATAGTACACAATAGTACACAATAGTCACTACACAATACTACACAACACTACACAACACTACACAACAGTACACAACACTACACAATAGTACACAATAGTACACAATAGTACACAACACTACACAATAGTACACAACACTACACAACAGTACACAACACTACACAACAGTACACAACACTACACAATAGTACACAACACTACACAACACTACACAATAGTACACAACACTACACAATAGTACACAACACTACACAACACTACACAACACTACACAACACTACACAATAGTACACAATAGTCACTACACAATAGTACACAACACTACACAACGAGTGTTGTGTAGTGTTGTGTAGCAGTGTGTAGTGTTGTGTAGTGTTGTGTACAGACCCACTCTGAGGTGGAGTCTCACCGTTAGATTACTGGACCATCAGTGAATGAAGGATTAATCTCAGAGCTTTTATTGTGGCGGAGCAGCAGCAGGACGTGGCTCATCAACTCAGGATTTACAGATTAGTCTCTGATTATGTTCGTGGGACTTTGATTTCCCTGAGCTTTCAATCAGCAGCAGGACTCAGAGAGATGATCTGATATGTGGACGGCAGCTGTGACCAGGGATCCAGACAGACACACGGTTTATTGATCCCCAGGGAAATCAATAATCAATGTTCACACTGAGTTTAGACAAGATTAGATCTAAACCCTCAAAATTAAAACCTGTGGAACCTCAAACCCCTCAAACCCAGCCCTCCAGAAACCAGACTAACAGCCCCGACATGTGGTGAGGACAGACAGAACCGGTCCATCAGACCAGAACCGCTGAATGGATCCAGCAGAGGACACAGTTTAACTACTGGACCTTCAGAATAAAAGACCTCCAACCAGTCTGGTCTAGAGTCTCCATGAAGGTCCTCTCAGTGTAGAGCATGGATGGATCCATGGTTCTACCAATACAGAACCAGCAGAACCTCCCCAAGGACCGCCTTGAGATGTTCCTCCATGCTGGATGTGTCTCCAGCTACTAGATGTTCCACCATCCTGGATGTATCTCCAGCTACTAGATGTTCCTCCATGCTGGATGTATCTCCAGCTACTAGATGTTCCTCCATGCTGGATGTATCTCCAGCTACTAGATGTTCCTCCATGCTGGATGTATCTCCAGCTACTAGACGTTCCTCCATCCTGGATGTATCTCCAGCTACTAGATGTTCCTCCATGCTGGATGTATCTCCAGCTACTAGATGTTCCTCCATGCTGGATGTATCTCCAGCTACTAGATGTTCCTCCATGCTGGATGTATCTCCAGCTACTAGATGTTCCTCCATGCTGGATGTGTCTCCAGCTACTAGATGTTCCTCCATGCTGGATGTGTCTCCAGCTACTAGACGTTCCTCCATGCTGGATGCATCTCCAGCTACTACACGTTCCTCCATGCTGGATGTATCTCCAGCTACTAGATGTTCCACCATGCTGGATGTATCTCCAGCTGGTAGATGCTCCTCCATGCTGGATGCATCTCCAGCTACTAGATGTTCCTCCATGCTGGATGTATCTCCAGCTACTAGATGTTCCTCCATGCTGGATGTATCTCCAGCTACTAGATGTTCCTCCATGCTGGATGTATCTCCAGCTACTAGATGTTCCTCCATGCTGGATGCATCTCCAGCTACTAGATGTTCCTCCATGCTGGATGCATCTCCAGCTACTAGATGTACCTCCATGTTGGATGTGTCTCCAGCTACTAGATGTTCCTCCATGCTGGATGTATCTCCAGCTACTAGATGTTCCTCCATGCTGGATGTATCTCCAGCTACTAGATGTTCCTCCATGCTGGATGTATCTCCAGCTACTAGATGTTCCTCCATGCTGGATGTATCTCCAGCTACTAGATGTTCCTCCATGCTGGATGTATCTCCAGCTACTAGATGTTCCTCCATGCTGGATGTATCTCCAGCTACTAGATGTTCCTCCATGCTGGATGTATCTCCAGCTACTAGATGTTCCTCCATGCTGGATGTATCTCCAGCTACTAGATGTTCCTCCATGCTGGATGTATCTCCAGCTACTAGATGTTCCTCCATGCTGGATGCATCTCCAGCTACTAGATGTTCCTCCATGCTGGATGTGTCTCCAGCTACTAGATGTTCCTCCATGCTGGATGCATCTCCAGCTACTAGATGTTCCTCCATGCTGGATGTATCTCCAGCTACTAGATGTTCCTCCATGCTGGATGTGTCTCCAGCTACTAGATGTTCCTCCATGCTGGATGTGTCTCCAGCTACTAGATGTTCCTCCATGCTGGATGTATCTCCAGCTACTAGATGTTCCTCCATGTTGGATGTATCTCCAGCTACTAGATGTTCCTCCATGCTGGATGTGTCTCCAGCTACTAGATGTTCCTCCATGCTGGACTCCTCTGTTCTCTGGTTCTGATCCATGCTGCATTCATGCATTGATCCAGGAGGTGTCCTGGTTCTGTATGGTTCTGTCCTGGTTCTGTCCTGGTTCTGTCCCTGTTCTGCGTGCTGTCAGACTGACCCTGCCTCCTTCAGTTCCTCCGGGTCGGTTCCTGTCGTGTGCTTAGAGGTCAGGATGGACTCTTTCATGTTTTATTCTTGCGGGTCAGAACCTCTGCCCTCTGCTGGTTCTGAGGTGTCGGGTTTCAGACTAAAACAGCTGATGGTAACTGGATCCTGGAGAACTTCAGAGAGCTGTAGACCAGCATGTCCACGGAGGAGACTCCAGGAGGCGGATCATGTTCTATCAGAGCCACCATGGAGACAGCATTTAAAACAACAACAACAATAATAATAATGATAATAATAATAATATTAACATTAACAATAACAACAACAACAATAATGATAACAACAACAATAACAACAACAATAATGATAACAACAACAACAATAATAATAATGATAATAATAATAATATTAACATTAACAATAACAACAACAACAATAATGATAACAACAACAATAACAACAACAATAATGATAACAACAACAACAATAATAATAATGATAATAATAATAATATTAACATTAACAATAACAACAACAACAATAATGATAACAACAACAATAACAACAACAATAATGATAACAACAACAACAATAATAATAATGATAATAATAATAATATTAACATTAACAACAACAACAATAACAACAACAAAAAACAACAATAATAATAATAATAACCAGCAGCAGGTTCAGGTGCTTCAGGTTCGCTGACGGTCCTCACATGTGTAGAAAGTCTGCTGCCTCGGCTCAGTCGGTTATTTTTAGCTCTGAGGTGAGAAATAATTGAGGAGGATCGGAGCAGCTGAGGATGAGTCAGACCAGGACCCTGGACCTGATCCCTCAGGTGAGACTCTGACTCAGGTAGACGACACCTGGCAGTGAGTTCAGACCGGCTCTCACTGCATCGAAGTGAAACCAGACTGAACAAACATCCACGTTTATCAAACACAACCTCCACGGGGACGTGAGTTAACCAGCTAACTGCTCCACTAACTAGTTCTGTCACTAACCAACCTGAAGGAGACTAAACCAGCAGCTCAGGACTAGTTAACTCCGCCTTCTGTGATGGACACGTTCCATTAATGTTCTCTAACTGGTCAGCATTAACCTAAACTACCCTAACCCTAAACCGGTTTAGTCTTTACTCCTGAAGCCCATCTTAACCAGTCCACTTAACTAGTTAGCCTGGATCAGCACTAGTTAAAAGTCTGGTTAAAATAACTTGGCATTTTGTTGTACTAGTTACATAAAAACTCTTGCTAACCTTATCAGTTAACTAGTGAAAGAAGAGGCGTTAACTGGTTGGTTAACTGGTTAACAAACTAGTTATTTTGGACTCATAAACATCTGGCTGGTCATGTTCCTTTCACTAGTTTAACTAGTGGATAGTTTAGATCTTAATAGTTACCTAATTAACACATGAGCCTCACTAACTAACTAACTAGTGAAAACTACCTCTAACTAGTGTACTTGTGGACATTTTGGTTCTCACTAGATAACTAGTAAACATCTGGAGTCAGTAAACGACAGGGTGAATAACTGACTAGTGTGGTCAAAAGACGCTTTAACTAGTTAACTAGTGACCATTTTGACTTCCTCATTAGTTGACAGTTAGGTCAAACTAACTCTAACTAGTGTAACTAGTGGACACGTAGAGCTTCAATGATTAACCAGTGATGTAAAACGAGACTTTAACTAGTTAACTAGTTATGTTGAAGCATGGTTAACTAGCTAACTAGTACAGATTTTGGCTTTAACTGGTTCAACTAGTGAACATGTTGGACTTCAGCAGTTAAGAAACTCTAACTAGTTGAACTGGTGGATGTTTTAGTTCTCACTAGTTAACTAGTAAACATCTGGAGTCAAGAAGTCACAGTGTGACTAAATGACTAGTTAACTTGTCTGCATTTGGGCATTTACTGGTTAACTAAGGCTATCTGGCTCTCACTAGTTAAGTAGTACAGGACATTCTCTGTAGGTAGGTAACTAGTTAACTAGTGAGGTGTATCTGTGTTTGACTAGTTAACATGCCAGAGCCATGGCAGCTCGCTAGGTTAGACTTTATTTCTAGATTAGAAGGCTGACTAGTAGTTTGGTGACACCAGGTTCACCAGTCAGTTGGAACTAGTGCTGCTAGTTACTGAGACAGAGGGACTAGTCAGAGTTCATGTCCAACCAATGGTGACTAAGACCTAACTGCTTCCTGTTTTAGCTCCGCCCACCACGACTGTGATTGCTAAGCCCCGCCCCGCCCAGCTGCTGCCGCCCCGCCCCTCAGCAGCAGCTGATCAGTGTGACGTCAGAGACAATAACCAATAGAAAGCTCCTCGGTGTGTTTATTGATCAGCTTCATTTACTGATCGATCAATAGTCAAGCTTGGACTGAATCAGCTCCAGCAGCTTAATGACCTCATTATTATATGAAATGTTATATTAAATATTCTAACATAATAATTAAATATTATAGAGGCTCTGAGAAACATGAAGCAGCTACAACAGTTTCATCTAAACATCAGGCGCATAAAACAAAACCAACACAGACAGAACAGACATGTGGAACCTCAGCAAACATTAAACAACAACAACAAACAACAACAACAACAACAACAAACAACAACAACAAACTGAACCAGTAGAGCTGCTGTGTTGGTCAGATTCTTCCTGAATGGATTCTGGTGCAGCAGTAAGAGTAGTTTAAACCTCTGAAGTGTTTCACTGATCATGTTATTGATTCTGCTGATTATTGATCCTGCTGATTATCGATCCTGCTGATTATTGATCCTGCTGATCAGTAGCTCCACGTGTTTAAACGGGACCCAGCAGACAACAATGATCCCGACATGATGTTCGGAGTTTAACCAGCTGCTAACTAACCAGCTCTAACCAGCTTTAACCAGCTTTAACCGTCGAACCGGAACTCACCGTTAAACTGAGCATTAAAACACGGAGCAGAGTTAACGGGACCCGGAGCACCGGAGCACCGGAGACCCATGAACCGGGTCGAGCCGCCGCCTCTCACCTGCATGGACGCTGAAAGTAGCTGTGATCCTCCGGTTCACGGAAACACCGGCACCGAGCCGGTACAGCTGCTGCCTCCAGAGCTCCGGGACCGGGACCGGGACCGGGACCGGGGACGGACGGAGCTCCGCGGAGGGAAAACGCCCAAAGTTGCGGACAGAGAACCGGAGAACCGGAGAGAGTTCAGGAGGAGAGTCAAACTACGGAGCAGCAGGACGAGGGACGGGACGAGCTTCCGGTTTCACAATAAAACAACGGAAGTCACGTTTATATTAAAAATTTGTAACATGACTATATAATAAAATATTCTGTACTGATAGTTTATTAAATAATGTGACCATGTTGTAGAGACATCATGTACTTATAAAAACAGCTTCCGGTGTCACAGTAAAACACCTTAAAACTCCCACCTCACACATCTTATTTTCCTAACAAGGACTGGAAACACACTCTACTGATGTGGTGACTTGACTGTTACTCTGTGTGTGTGTGTGTGTGTGTGTGTGTGTGTGTGTGTGTGTGTGTGTGTGTGTGTGTGAATCATAGTGGTAATAAACCTGCTGAGAAACACTTTAAAGTAATTTAGAATGAATTTAATGAAGCGGAAGTTCTGCTGCTGTTTTAAACTGAAGCTGAATAATTTCATCAGCTTCCTGTGATGAAGGTTTAAAGTGTGAAGCTGGATCAGGTGAACAGGTGAACAGGTGCAGTCGGTTGGTTCAGTCTGTTTGTTCTCTGTCTGAGGAGTCGATGGTTTTCATTCCACCTGATGGACCAACTGGATCATTCAGACTGTGTTTCTGTCATCATGTAAAGAGACAAACAGGTCTGAACTGGTCTGCAGTGACTCACAGCAGGTTGTCAGGTGTCACACCTGAACAGCAAAGCATGCTGGGAAACACCTGCTTCTACTGTTACACATTCATTCAGTTCATTAAATCAGGTCTCAGTGGTTTGAATCGGCTGGAAAGCTTCAGGACCCGTCAGCACTTCACTGTCTACAGCTCCAGAATGCTCACTGGTTAACTACAGACTAGGACTAGTTAACCAGAGCTAGTTAACTGGTTTACTAGTGAGATTAGTGACACTGATTACAGTTAGTGTGAGTCCTCTGTCAGTTACTGAGGATTAAAGTGGTCACTGGTTCATATCTAACCCTCCTGTGGTCTGACTAGTTCAGTCAAGCTGTTAACTAGTTACCAGTGAGGTCAGAGTTGACATGTTTAACTAGTAGAATGTCGTCTGAGTGTCTCCAGCAGCTTCAGAATGTTTTGATCTGAGTCTTTAATCCAAACTGTCAGAGACCTTCAGCCTCATGGAGAAGGTAAGAAAGCTGCAGCTAACCAGGTTAACACCAGACTAACCAGGTTAACGCCAGGTTAACTAGGTTAACACCAGGTTAACTAGGTAAACATCAGACTAACCAGATTAACACCAGGTTAACTAGGTTAACACCAGGTTAACACCAGACTAACCAGGTTAACACCAGGTTAACTAGGTAAACATCAGACTAACCAGGTTAACACCAGACTAACCGGGTTAACCAACCTGGTCTGTTAGTTAGGGGGGTTTAGGGGGTTCAGGACCTCTGGGCTCCGTCTGAAGGGGTTCTGAGGAGCTCCACGTTAAGCTGCCGGAGTCTCTCCATGTCTCTGGACCGGGACTGATCCGGGTTCAGGTTCTGAGACTGGAGGCCTCTGAAGGCAGGAAGCATCAGCTCAGGTTGTTTCCCAGGGAGGTGTGGGGTTGTGTTTAGAAGCCAAAGTGCAGCCAACAGCGCCCCCTGCTGGTTAACGTGAAGCCTCACAGCGTGGACTGAAGGCTGTCTGGGCTCATTTAAATAGGAGCGTAGACCCACATGGGAGCAGTGGAGTCCTGTCAACACGCTGCTACGTACCGCTGGGATCTGATGGTTGGGGCTGCTGCTGTTCATCATTTGTTTACTGACAGTTTGATCATTTATTTAAAGGTAAACATGGTTTTATAAAGACAGATTAAAGATCTGCCTCCCAGACTAACGATGTAAAAACTCACTAAACTTCATGAGATCTAAAGCTAGAAACCAAACGAGGAGCTTTAAGACACAGTTCTAATATTTTTATGTTGATTGTTGAAGATTTTTACATCAGAGTTTTATTATTTTATTGCCAATCTGTGAAACCAAACAGAGTTAAACTGATTGATTAGTTCAGAAAATAGATCTGATCCTTTGACAGGTTTTATTTCCTGAAACGTCTCAGACTGATCAAAGGTTCAGACTATAAGATCCTTCATCTGCAGTGGAATGTTGTTGTTATTATTGTTGTTGTTATTATTGTTGTTATTATTATTGTTGTTATTATTGTTGTTGTTGTTGTTTTTGTTGTTGTTGTTTTTGTTGTTATTGTTGTTGTTGTTATTATTGTTGTTGTTATTATTGTTGTTGTTGTTGTTTTTGTTGTTGTTGTTGTTGTTGTTGTTGTGATTCATTCCTCCTGCCATCACATACGTAAACACTGAAGTCTTCTGGGACCTTCAGGATCTTTAGAGGTTCTTCAGACACTCAGAACGTTCGTTTCGTGGTTCAGACGTCGTCCAACATGTTCATAGAGAATCAGACCTTGGTTCTGGTGCTGTTTCCTGGTTCTGGTGGTTCTGGAGAACCTCAGGGATCCGTTCCAGCTCCTAGCATCTGCATGTTCACACAAACACAGATCGTCTCTGTGAGATTCTGACAGACAGAGGGTTTGGTTTAGTCAGTTGGTTCTGGTTCTGGTTCTGGTTCTGAACTCTTTAACACAGTGCTCTGACTGTAACTGGACCAGACTAAACATTAGAGTGATTCTCTCAGCAGACGAACAGTGTCCTGGGTGAAGAACCGGACCGGACCTCGGAGAACCCGGTTCTGATCCACGGTCTGAGTGTGGAGCGTTACAGAGTCATCTACAGCTCGGTGCTGCAGCCGTCGGTTCTGAAAGACCTGAGAGCCTCCAGAAGCTCCGTAAGCCTTTAACCCTAACCCTAACCCATTAGCCCTAACGCTAACCCTAAACCTAACCCATTAGCCCTAACGCTAACCCTAAACCTAAACCTGACCCTAACCCATTAGCCCTAACGCTAACCCTAAACCTGACCCTAACCCATTAGCCCTAACGCTAACCCTAAACCTAAACCTGACCCTAACCCATTAGCCCTAACGCTAACCCTAAACCTAACCCTAACCCATTAGCCCTAACGCTAACCCTAAACCTGACCCTAACCCATTAGCCCTAACGCTAACCCTAAACCTGACCCTAACCCATTAGCCCTAACGCTAACCCTAAACAGAACCCTAACCCATTAGCCCTAACGCTAACCCTAAACCTGACCCTAACCCAGTAGCCCTAACGCTAACCCTAAACCTGACCCTAACCCAAACCCTAACCCTAACCCTAACCCTAACCCATTAGCCCCCATAACGCCCTAACCCTAAACCTGACCCTAACCCATTAGCCCTAACCCTAACCCTGAACCTGACCCTAACCCATTAGCCCTAACGCTAACCCTAAACCTAACCCTAACCCTTTAGCCCTAACGCTAACCCTAAACCTAACCCTAACCCATTAGCCCTAACGCTAACCCTAAACCTGACCCTAACCCATTAGCCCTAATGCTAACCCTGTGTAGATAAAAGCTGCTGACTGAACGCTGCAGAAACACAACAGGGTCTCCTTCATCAGCTGCTGCAGGGACTGAACCAGAGGGTTGGCCCGAACCCTAAACCCTAAACCCTAACCCTAACCCTAACCCTAACCAAAACCCATTAGCCCAAACCCTAACCCCTAACCCTAACCAGGCTGCACATAGTCCACATTTATCAAGCCTTAGTACACCTTTTCTGTCTCCACACCACAGCAGATATCTGGACAACAACAGTACGGACTATTACCAGTGATTAGACCTTTAATATCTAAACAATAACCAGTTCAGCTGATTTAAATCCTGTCTAGTTGATTTCAAAGCAGGGAGACGGTGTGACCTTAGAGTCGAACCCTGTACAGGAGAATCATTTGTAGATGAAGAGTCGACCTGAGCTCCAGTTTAGTTTCAGCGATTTAACCATAACAACATTAAAATCACTTCAGACTGTTGAAGGACTTTCAGCTAAACTGTCTGAAGGGTTGGTTTCCTACAGCGTCCTTCAGCGGTAGTAATCAGAGTATTATGGTCTGTTCAGGACTACGTCAGTCAGGTGATGGAGCTGAAGCAGCATTTGTGGGCGGAGCTTGGTCGACCTCACCTGGTGGAGACGCTGATGGAGGACGGACGGGTGGAGGTGACGGAAATATTGGACCTGACGTAGAACAGACAAGAGGAACAGAAGAGGCCTCAGACGGCTTCACTAATCCACCCCTGATCAATACGAACTGATCAGGTCCGTGTTTGACTCATGTGAAGATGAAATGAGATCAGTCCGATTTAAAACACTTGACACAGCTGATTCTTCTGGTTCAGACTCTTTATTGATGAAAACACCGTCTGAGTGCGGTTCTACATGTTCGACCTGACTCTTACCCAAACAGACAGACAGCGAAGGCAGCTTGAAGTCAGAAGAATAAAACACGATAAACTAAAGATATTCAGGAAACATCAGAACAAACCTGAAGAACCAAACCTGCCTCCAGGTTCTGGTTCCAGCATGTGGTCTTAGAACCTGTGGAACAGTTGTACAGTGTTTGAGCTGCAGGTGGGCTGGTGTGGAGAAGGTGCTGACTGGAACCTCTCAGTCGTAGAAGAGCTGTTTGAGTCTGCAGATAGAACCTTTCAGAAAGAGGTTCTTCAAAGAACCTCCGAAGGCGACCGGAGAACCCCCATCAGGGGTTTGATCAGTCTACAGAGCTTCAGCAAAAACAGGGTCTTTGAGGAACCGATTTCTTTGTGGATCCACCCAAATGCTTCTCCAGGGTTTTCAGGGTGAGTGGTTCTGAGCGTTCTGACCCGGATCGTTCTGTGCAGGCTGAAGGATGAGAACATGAACCAAGCTGCTGGATCTTCATCTGGGTCCTGATTGTGGTTCTGTGTCTCCTCCTTCATGTTTTCGTGTCTGGTCTGTCTGGCTGTGTGTCTGAGTTCTACTCGGCCTGGGTTCTGGAAACCGGACTCTCTCTGCTGCAGCAGCTCAGCTGCCGGATCCGGGCCAGGTAGAACATGGGTCCGATGAACAGGCCCAGGTTGGGGAACAGCAGCAGGAAGTTGATGACGGAACAATGATCGGCGCTGAACTGCTGCGACTGCCTGGACACGACCAGCATGTAGGGAACCAGAGCCACCACGGGGCAGTAGGCCGCCACCGACGGCACCATGACCGCCGCGATGTTCTTCAGGGCCCGCCTCTTCAGCGTGGTACCGGCGCCGTCGCCCGGTCCGCTGCGACGCAGAACCCGGACCATCCCCAGCAGACTGAGCAGCATCAGCAGGAACAGCAGCGAGATGACGGCGCACAGACACAGCGTCATGGTGAACATCCGGGCGAAGAACCCCACCAGAACCACCGCCAGAGTCAGAGTCCAGACGATGCCACACAGAACCAGCCGGTAGCTCCGCCTCCCCAGCCTCAGGTAGGTGACGGGCCACGCCACCGCCAGGTAACGCTCCACGCACATGCAGGTGAGCAGCAGCGGGCAGCCGAAGATGTTGAGGGCGAACAGCGCCTCTCGGACGGCATGTAGAGTGTCGGAGCTGCGATGCAGCGACGTGTAGACGTCCAGCGGCAGGACGATGCTGTACAGGACGTCCATCGCCGCAACGTTGACGCCCAGCAGCTCCGACGCCGTCATGGCCGCCCTCCTCCTCAGCAGCAGCCACATCAGGCCGACGTTGGCCGGAAACGCCGTCAGCAGGATGAAGATCTTGAACCCAAACCAGGCAACGGCTCCGGTTGTGATGTGACAGTGATTCAGAGCTTCAGTGAAACCAGACAGAGAGAAATCAAAAGGCCAGAAGAAACCGGACCAGGAACCAAAACCTGGGACCCCCAGAGACCCGTTAGAGCTGATGTTGGTTCCACCAGCTGGAGCTGTGCTGCCGTTTCCCATCATGATCCTGCAGAGAGACGCCAGCATGACACACAATGAACATCTGAGGAGGATCTCATGGAAACGTCACTTCACAGCTGAACTTTAACAAACTGTGGAAGGTTCCCAGGAAAACCGTTGGAGAACACCAGAACTACCAACACCGGATGAGCTGCTGAACATGATTCACTCACCACCAAAACAAACCAACAACAAAAACAACGAGACACAAAACAACACAAACAAAAATACAACACGGCGGTGCTGATCAAAGAAAAGGCCTTCTGGAGGAAAGTTCTGAGGTCAGATGGAACAAAGACTGAGGAGAGAAGGTGAGGCCTTCAACCCCAACAACACCAGACCTACCATCAGCATGGAGGTGGCAGCATCATGCTCTGTGGAACTGGAGCTTCACACAAAGTCAATGGAACAATGAAGGAGGAGGATCAGAACCTAAAACCATCAGCAGAAGGTTGATCTGGGACACAGCTGGATGTTCCAACCAGACAATGAGCCCAAACACATCAAAGTGCTGAAGAAATGGTTCCATCAGGCTGGAATGAAGGTTCTAGACTGGTCCCCCCAAAGTCCTGACTTAGACCATCAAGAACCTGAAGAAACCAGTCTGAGTCATGGAGACGACACATTTAGATGGACTGAACCGGTTCTGACCAGAGGAGTCAAAGAGGAACCAGAAGAACCGACCTGAGGAGGAGACGGACCAGTTTAACCAGACATGAACATTAATGTTTGTTTATTTATGACCCAGCAGGTTCAGTTTTACCTCCAGAAGACCTTTAATGAATCTATGAAAGAACCAAACACAGGATTGTCTCATGTTTCAATGGTTCATCATAGACTCAGACTGACTGATGAAGCTTCACTTCAGACCATCTCTCCTACAGATGAACACTCAGACATTTATAAACAGACTTTCGTCTCGGTAACGTGAAGGTAAACTCACCTGCAGGATGATGAACGTCTTCGTCGTCTCTCACACCTGAAGCAGACTGAAGGAGGTTTGCATAGACGGGAGGTGGTCGCTCTGTTTCTGAAACATTTCCCAGCATGCAAATGTCTCTGGGTTTCTAGGAGCAGCTGACGTTCTCTGGACATTTACATCCAGAGTTTACCTGCCGAGCGCCGTTACGTAACTCCAGGTGGGTCTGAAGGCCTGTTTCTCAGCGCCGGGTCGCAGTTTACCTGCTGGTTATCTGGAACCTAAACTAGGTTCCAGATAACCAGCAGGTGTTTTGGCTGATTTTGGAGAACTTCATGTTTTCACACCTGAGAGTTTTTCTATTTTCAGCCTCAGACAGAACCTGAGAGACGTTTTAATGGTTCAGCATCTCCATGAATCAAACTAACAGCCATGAAATGAGGTGAGAACAGACAGAACAGATCCATCAGATCAGAACCACTGAACGGATCCAACAGAGGACACAGTTTAACTACTGGACCTTCAGAATGACAGAAAACCTCCAACCAGGCTGGTCTAGAGTCTCCATGAAGGTCCTCCAACCCTCTACCTGGATGGATCCATGGTTCTACTGACACACAGTCTTTGGTCGACGTTTCCAGAAGTTCAGGTTTAATGTGACAAATGAACAAACAGGAAATGCTTCACAACAAACACAGAGTAGTTTAATGCTTCATAATTCACATGTTAATGAAACACAGCAGCAGGACATGTTTGAGGACCAGGACATGTTTGAGGACCAGGACATGTTGCAGGACCAGGACATGTTTGAGGACCAGGACATGTTTGAGGACCAGGACATGTTTGAGGACCAGGACATGTTTCAGGACCAGGACAAGTTTCAGGACCAGGACATGTTTCAAGACCAGGACATGTTTGAGGACCAGGACATGTTTCAGGACCAGGACATGTTTGAGGACCAGGACATGTTTCAAGACCAGGACATGTTTGAGGACCAGGACATGTTTGAGGACCAGGACATGTTTGAGGACCAGGACATGTTTCAGGACCAGGACAAGTTTCAGGACCAGGACATGTTTCAAGACCAGGACATGTTTCAGGACCAGGACATGTTTCAGGACCAGGACATGTTTGAGGACCAGGACATGTTTCAGGACCAGGACATGTTTCAGGACCAGGACATGTTTGAGGACCAGGACATGTTTCAGGACCAGGACAAGTTTCAGGACCAGGACATGTTTGAGGACCAGGACATGTTTCAGGACCAGGACAAGTTTCAGGACCAGGACATGTTTCAGGACCAGGACATGTTTCAGGACCAGGACATGTTTGAGGACCAGGACATGTTTGAGGACCAGGACATGTTTGAGGACCAGGACATGTTTCAGGACCAGGACATGTTTGAGGACCAGGACATGTTTCAGGACCAGGACATGTTTCAGGACCAGGACATGTTTCAGGACCAGGACATGTTTCAGGACCAGGACATGTTTGAGGACCAGGACATGTTTCAGGACCAGGACATGTTTGAGGACCAGGTCTGAGTTCTTCACGTTCAGCTCTCGGACACACATTGAACCACAGGAGGTCACATCAGACACAGAACTGCTGTCATGGGTTTATTCTAACGACACTAGGAGGGAAATGATGCCCAAGACTGTTTCAGAGCTTCAGAACATCTGGACTCAGTCTGGACCAGAACCAGCAGCTCTCATTCCGCCTCTCTGGACTCTCAGGATGTTGGTGGATTCAGGATCAGGGACGTGTAAAACTGGATCAGCATGAAGCTGAAACTGTTCATTAAAGTGAGCTGATCTTTAATCTGCAGTGGAGGAACGTTCAGAGTCAGGTTCTGGTTCTGGTTCAGGTTCAGGGTCAGGTTCTGGTTCTGGTTCTGGTTCTGGTTCAGGTTCAGGGTCAGGGTCAGGTTCTGGTTCTGGTTCTGGTTCAGGTTCAGGTTCAGGTTCAGGTTCAGGGTCAGGTTCTGGTTCTGGTTCTGGTTCTGGTTCTGGTTCAGGTTCAGGGTCAGGTTCTGGTTCAGGTTCTGGTTCAGGTTTAGATTTAGGGTCATATTCAGATTCTTGGTCAGGTTCTGGTTCAGGTTCTGGTTCTGGTTCAGGAGAGATGATGTTTTGCTTTGATCCAGAAAACGTTCAGAGAGATTTCAGAAAAGTTTACATCCAATGAATCAAGACCTGAACCTCAGACCAGAGTCTGGATCAGAGCCTGGACCCGGTTTCATTGCTATGTAGACTTCATGCTGGTTCCACCATCCAGACCTGTCAGATCCAACATCCAGCTGACCAGACATAAACCCTGAAGCTGCACCGACCCTGAGCCCTCCATCCACCCCGAGCTCCTCCTGCAGAACCTCCATCGGTTGAACCAGTTTAGTCAAAGGGGGTCTGGTTTGGGGGAGATGTTGCTCCTGTATGTTGTCTTTGTGTTGGGTTCTGGATTTAAACTGGGTTTTGGTCTGAGAGGTTTCCCAGTGGTGGATTTAGCAGGTGAAGCTGCACGAAGACGACTAGAGAAGAAACAAGGAGACATGAGAACCACCTATGGAGCTTCACCTGGTACCAAACCCTCAACACCTCCACGCTCTCATAGGTACACAGAACAAAGACGTGATGTTGGCCGATGTTCTGCTGAAGCATCGTGGTGATGGCACTGACCAATCAGAGCCCACAGGTGAGGTGGGCGTGGCCTCAGATGCCCATGTAGGTGTTCATCTTCCCCAGAGCGTCGCAGACGGTGGTCAGGTCGCTGCGCAGGTCCTGGACCACGTCCTCGATGCTGCGCGTGTCCTTCAGCAGGTCCACGCTCTGGGTGTAGGGGTTGTAGTACACCGAGAACGGACGCTTGATCGTCTTCGCAAACTCCCTGCAGGAGGGGGCGGAGCCACAGAGTCACATGACACAGGTGAGGAGAGGAGGCAGGTTCATTAACTCAGGACATGTAAACTGTGGCGGCTGCAGCTGTTACCTCATCTTCTCTTTGGCCTCCTCGAAGCTCTCGGAGACGAAGTAAACGTCCTGGAAGGTGGTGATGAGACACTCCTGGTTGCAGGTCGTCTTCGGGTCGAACATCTTCACACAGGCCTGGTCGGACAGAGCATGCTGGGAGAAACACCGTCGGTTAGTCGAGTCTAAGCAGCTCATCTGCAGGATTCTGCTCAGTCCAGCCGTTAAAAACCTTTTTCCCTGAGCTGGATTTTCCAGTTTGGAGCTCTTTGTTTCATTTCACTGCTCGTGTCTCGTGTCATTGTGCTGTCTGTGTTTTTGGTTCCAACCTGCTGGACTGTGACTGAAACCTGCAGCGAGCTCAGCATCGAAGCCACGACGATTAGAAACCTCCAGATTCACTCAGGCTCTTACTGATGATTTAGCACCAACATTAATGCTCTCAGAACACATGGACGTATCCATGCAAGGTACTTATTGATCTGTCTTACAGCAGGCCTCAGACTCCAACCTGCGGCCCAAACAGAGGTCCAGAACCACAGGTTGGGAACCACTTTTATTCACTGATACAAGCTTTCCTTATTTTAGACCAAACCAAAGAAGTGATTCACCGACTGAAGATGAAGGAGCAGCAGGGTGTGTGTGTGAGTGTGTGTGAGTGTGTGTGTGTGTGTGTGTGTGTGTGTGTGTGAGTGTGTGTGTGTGTGTGTGTGTGTGAGTGTGTGTGTGTGTGTGTGTGTGTGTGTGTGTGTGTTACTCTGAGCTCTCCGATGGACGACAGCAGTCCGGCTCCATAAGCTCTCAGCTGACCGTCCTGTTTGCAGAGTCCGAACTCGATGGTGAAGAAGTAGCACTGGAACAGAGACACGGCTTCAGGTCGGGTCTGACTTTGGTGCTAAACTGACTCTGACTGACGGCCGAGGATCTGAAAACCTCCTCCTCAGTTTACTGGTCAGAACGTCTTTAACATGACATAAAAACACAGCGAGCTCTCAGACTACGTAAATATGAATCCAGTGTATGAGGGGAAGCCGGGTACGTGGCGCTGGAGAGACGTGACACGGCTGAAACATGAAGTACAGATCAGAACGTCACGGAACAGGACCGTAAAGAGATGTAAACAACTCAAATGTGGAATGTGACCACAGCAGAGGCCTGCAGGGTCGACACAGAGGAAACACAACAAACCAAACAAGAAGCAAACAAAACACGATCCAAGAAAACAAAAATATGCAAAACACTGAGACAGGATTCAAACAACCACGAAGACAAACACGACGACACCAAGGTGACGGAGGACAGGGTGATGGAGGACAGGGTGGCGGAGGACAGGGTGATGGAGGACAGGGTGACGGAGGACAGGGTGACGGAGGACAGGGTGATGGAGGACAGGGTGGCGGAGGACAGGGTGATGGAGGACAGGGTGGCGGAGGACAGGGTGGCAGAGGACAGGGTGGCAGAGGACAGGGTGACGGAGGACAGGGTGATGGAGGACAGGGTGACGGAGGACAGGGTGACGGAGGACAGGGTGATGGAGGACAGGGTGACTGAGGACAGGGTGACGGAGGACAGGGTGATGGAGGACAGGGTGACAGAGGACAGGGTGACGGAGGACAGGGTGATGGAGGACAGGGTGACGGAGGACAGGGTGACGGAGGACAGGGTGATGGAGGACAGGGTGACGGAGGACAGGGTGGCGGAGGACAGGGTGGCGGAGGACAGGGTGACGGAGGACAGGGTGACGGAGGACAGGGTGACGGAGGACAGGGTGACTGAGGACAGGGTGACGGAGGACAGGGTGATGGAGGACAGGGTGACAGAGGACAGGGTGACTGAGGACAGGGTGACGGAGGACAGGGTGATGGAGGACAGGGTGATGGAGGACAGGGTGACGGAGGACAGGGTGACGGAGGACAGGGTGACGGAGGACAGGGTGACGGAGGACAGGGTGGCGGAGGACAGGGTGGCAGAGGACAGGGTGACGGAGGACAGGGTGACGGAGGACAGGGTGAGAGGACAGGGTGACTGAGGACAGGGTGACGGAGGACAGGGTGACGGAGGACAGGGTGACGGAGGACAGGGTGACGGAGGACAGGGTGAGAGGACAGGGTGACAGAGGACAGGGTGACGGAGGACAGGGTGACAGAGGACAGGGTGACGGAGGACAGGGTGACGGAGGACAGGGTGACGGAGGACAGGGTGATGGAGGACAGGGTGAGAGGACAGGGTGACGGAGGACAGGGTGATGGAGGACAGGGTGAGAGGACAGGGTGACGGAGGACAGGGTGACTGAGGACAGGGTGATGGAGGACAGGGTGATGGAGGACAGGGTGACGGAGGACAGGGTGATGGAGGACAGGGTGAGAGGACAGGGTGACGGAGGACAGGGTGACAGAGGACAGGGTGACTGAGGACAGGGTGACGGAGGACAGGGTGATGGAGGACAGGGTGATGGAGGACAGGGTGACTGAGGACAGGTTGGCAGAGGACAGGGTGACGGAGGACAGGGTGACAGAGGACAGGGTGACAGAGGACAGGGTGACGGAGGACAGGGTGACTGAGGACAGGGTGATGGAGGACAGGGTGGCAGAGGACAGGGTGACGGAGGACAGGGTGACAGAGGACAGGGTGACAGAGGACAGGGTGACAGAGGACAGGGTGACGGAGGACAGGGTGATGGAGGACAGGGTGATGGAGGACAGGGTGACTGAGGACAGGGTGACGGAGGACAGGGTGATGGAGGACAGGGTGATGGAGGACAGGGTGACTGAGGACAGGGTGACGGAGGATGGGGTGATGGAGGACAGGGTGATGGAGGACAGGGTGACGGAGGACAGGGTGATGGAGGACAGGGTGACTGAGGACAGGGTGATGGAGGACAGGGTGACTGAGGACAGGTTGGCAGAGGACAGGGTGATGGAGGACAGGGTGATGGAGGACAGGGTGACGGAGGACAGGGTGATGGAGGACAGGGTGACGGAGGACAGGGTGACGGAGGACAGGGTGATGGAGGACAGGGTGATGGAGGACAGGGTGACAGAGGACAGGGTGATGGAGGACAGGGTGATGGAGGACAGGGTGACGGAGGACAGGGTGACTGAGGACAGGGTGACGGAGGACAGGGTGACGGAGGACAGGGTGATGGA